>JAVSBS010010250.1:0-17954 GCA_033124195.1 Coracias cyanogaster | reverse complement strand
AGATGAGCTTTTTACACAGGAAATGGTGGCATCAAAAATGCTTTCCCTAGTAACTTATGGGAAAAAATTCTATACGTTAAAAAGAACAAAAGGGAAGAAAATCTAACCCCCAACATATATGCTCCTCTGGGCTCCTTCCAGTAGCTGCTCTACAGATGTGCACCCAGTTCCTGGACACTGCACAAGACAGCTGAGCATGGTGGGTCCCACACTCTCAGAAACCACTCTTTCTCTTCCCTTGCTGTAGCTTTAGCCTGGGGATGCTTTGAGTGATAGCGACCTTTCTTCTTTTACTTGAGCATGGGATTTAAGCATAAAGAATTAATATTTTTGCTTGTCTACACTTTGTGAGTGATGGGTCTTTGCATACCCTCTGTAGGGAATTCTCTTATGGTAAACAGTAGTTTGTGTTTTTTTTATAGTACTGAAACAGCTTACTCTCTTGAACTTGTGTGTATGAAATACTATTGGTATTTTGCTTTGTTTGCAAGTTTTGAAGGTGAGGGAAGAATTTCTAATGCAAGTCAGACTGACAAGAGGCTCTGTGGACTCTTCCACTTTAGGTTAATTGATTGGGGACTGTGGGCAGAGTTAAAGCACAGTATGCCTGGCTGTAATTTATTTCTAGCTTTTGGCTGGTATGCATCAAGCTGAGGGTCAGAAAACAACCACTTCCCACAAGTTTAAGTCCTTTGTTCTCTTAAGTGTCCTGGAAGAGAAGGAAATCTGAGGTTCTCACATGCATAGCTTCAGGACACACATATGCCCTTTTGCAAGAAAGTGAAAGAAAGGTTTCAGTGGTACAGGGCAGAATATGGCCAACCTAGACAGTTTGTTCATTGGTACTTGTTAAACAACATGCAAAGTAAAGGAAGCAGGATTTTAGCTGTCTCACTCAAAAACATAGTTGTGCTTTTCATTTGAAGTGTATCCATTTGTCTAATTCTCTTCAATCCGCTCTTCTCCAGTTTATACAGTACTCTATTATTTGTAGACGTTCCAATTTATCTTTCAAGAAGTAATTCTCAGTCATTCAAAAATGGTCAATTATGAATATGCATTTAAAGAAAGCATGTAGCAACTTTCCTGTCCTCTATTCAAATGACATATAACTAAAAGCAACGTGAACCACATATTTGAGTGTACAATTCCTCATTTGCAATTTGAGTATAACATATTAAATCTTTGCAAAGGCTTGTGCTTGGAAAGCTTTTTCACTGGAGTATTTGGGGAACACAAACAAAAAGGAATATGAACAAAGAAAATGTATATTCACAACACATTTTTAATGTGTTCTGCAGGCTGTCTGCAGAGATTCATGTTTTTCCATTTCATTGATCTTATATATATAATAAGCAACTAAAGTTATGCCTGACACCAGATCAGATTTTTTGTGCCCAGCCACACTTGTAGGTCTTGTGAGTAGATTTTTCCACTTTTGCTAGTTCCAACGAAGGATTCTTTTAAAGTAGAGAAATCCCAGGTGACCAGAAGCAGAAGAGATTGTTCTTTATATATTTTTTCCTGGACCAACAAGTAAAACTAATGCCAGAGGAGATGGCAGCTGATACAACTTAGAGTACCCTAATGCACTTCCAACTTGACCTGGAATTGAAGGCAAGGGTACAGGGACTTTTCGTTAGGCTTTCTGACAGGCTGGATCAGCCATGTACATTGTAATACTTAATATGGTTTTTAGTGTACTTCAAAACATATTCAAAATTATTTCCTCCAAACAACATAGTACTATTTGGAAATCTAGGAACATGCTGGGAAGAATACTGAAAGGAAATAAGTGAAAAGCCCTGGTATTTTTTTTCTTGCAATCAGAAAATATATTTCCTAAACAATTTATGCAGACATTAATAAACCTCTGATAGAGTGTTAAATCACAAGAATATGGATCAGAATTACCTTCCTTAACCATGAAAAAAATTGAAGTTGTATGGAAAAGTTAAAATCTTATAGGTAAGAACATAAAATTCATATATCAAATAATAAACATTAAATAGTAGAAAAAATGAATGTAAACTTGTCATTAATTTCTAAAGGGAGACCATAAGAGTCTAATGTATGACCAGTCATGTACAGCTATAGCAATGCTCATGCCATCACATCCAACTGGGGAATAAGCCAGACAACCAGAGCAGCAACAAATTTTCCTTAGCTGCCTTCCAGGATGACAGCCAGAAGGCCAACCACTTCAAGGCTGGGTATGATAGGGTGGTTCCTCTTGCACCCCTCCAGGGAAACCTTCTTGTTCAACAAAGTTTCTAAAATGCCTGTACACCAACACATGCAGCATGGGGAATAAACAGGAACAACTAGAGATCTGGGTGCAGTTGCAGGGCCATGGTCTTTTTGCAATTACAGAGACATGGTGGGATGGCTCACATGACTGGAATGCTGTCATGGACAGATACATACTTTTTAGGAAAACAGACCAGCAAGGCAAGGTGGTGGAGTTGAATGAGAGAGAAACTGGAATATATTGTGCTCTGCCTAGGGGAAGGAGGGTGAGGAATGTGTTGAAATCTTATGGGCAAGAATTAGGGGGCAAGCTAATATGGGTGATGCAGTTGTGGGTGTTTACTAAAGACTATCCAATCAGGAAGAGGGAGTCAATGAGGCCTTCTAAAAGCTGAAAGCAGCTTCATGATCACATGCCCTGGTTCATGGGGGACTTCAACCACCCTGATATTTCCTGGAAAGGCAACACAGTGTGGCACACATAGTCCAGCAGTTCCTGCAGTGCACTGATAATAGCTTTCTGACACAGGTGGTGGAGGGGCCAACAAGGAAAGGGGTGCTGCTGGACCTTGTATTAATGAACAAAGGAGGTCTGGTTGGGGACAGGAAGGCTGGGGGCAGCCTTCACTGTAGTGACTATGAGATAGTGCAGTTCAGGATGATTTGAGGAACAAGCAGGGCAATAAGTAGGATTGTAACCCTGGACTTCAGGAGAGGTAAACCCGACCTCTTCAGAGACCTACTTGGAAGAATCCCATGGGTTAGGACTCTAGAAAGTAGGAGGGCTCAAGGGAACTGGTTAATATTAAAGCACCATCTCCAAGCTGAAGATTGGTGCATTCATGTGAGTAAAAAAATCAAGTAGAGAAGGCAAGGAATCTGCATGGATGAACAAGGAGTTTCTGGAAAACTGAAATGGAAGAGGGAAGTTTACAGCATGTGGAAAAAGAGACTGACCACTTGGGAGGAATATAGGAATTTTGCTAGACTATGTAGGGATGCCATGTGGAAAGCTAAGGCCCTCTTGGAATTAAATCTGGCAAATAATGTAAAAGACAGAAAGAAGGGCTTCTTCAGGTATATCAGTAGTAAAAGGAACACTAGGGAAAATGTGGGCCCACTGCTGAATGAGGTGGGTGTCCTTGTGACAGAGGATGCAGAGAAGATGGAGTTGCTAAATGCCTTCTTTGCTTCAGTCTTTATTGCTAAGACCTAAGGAATCACAGACCCTGGAGGTAAGAGAGAAAGTCCAGAAGAAGGAATACTCTCCACTAGTCAGTTAGGCTTGGGTTAGAGATCGTTTGGGTAAACTCAACACTCACAAGTCCATGGGCCTCTATGGGATGCACTCACAAGTGCTGAGGGATCTAGCTGATGTTGTTATGCTAATTTCCATCATTCCTGAAAGATCATGGAGAATGGGAGAGGTGCCTGAGGACTGCAGGGAAGTAAATGTCATTGCAGTCTTTAAAAAGGACAAGAATGAGGACCCAAGAAATTGCAGACCAGTCAGCTTCACCTCCATCCCTGGAAAGGTGATGGGACAGCTCATGCTGGAGGTCAGCTGTAAGCATTTGGGAGAAAAGAAGGTTATAAAGAGTATTCAGCATGGATTCACAAAGAGGAAATCATGCTTAAATAATCCGAAAGCCTTCTATGATGGTGTGACTAGCTGGATGAGGGGAGGGCAGTGGATGTTGTCTACATGGAATTCAGCAAGCCTTTTGACACTGGTTTCCTATAATATCCCCATAGGTAAGCTTAGGAAGTATTGGTTAGATGAGTCAGGGGTGAGGTGGATTGAAAACTGGCTGAGTGACAGAGCTCAGAGGGTTGTGATCAGCAGCACAGTCTAGTTGGACACCTGTAGCTAGTGGTGTTCTCCAGGGGTCAGTATTGGGTCCAGTCTCATTCAACATATTCATCAATGACTTGCATGAAGGGATGGAGTGTAACCGTAGCAAGTTTGCTGATGATACAAAACCGGGAGGAGTTTTATAGCATCATCAGAAGGCTGTGCTGCCATCCAGCGAGACCTGGACAGTCTGGAGAGTTGGACAGAGGGAAACACAGTGAAGTTCAACAAAGGCACAGTAGTCCTGCACCTGGGGAGGAATAACCTCATGCACCAGCATAGGTTAGGGGTTGACTGGCTGGAAAGCAGCTCCATGGAGAAGGACCAGGGAGTCCTCATGGGACAGCACATTAACCATGAGTCAGCAGTGGACCCTTGTGGTGAAAAAGGCCAATGGTATCCTGGGGTGTATTAAGAAAAGTGTGACCGACATCTCAAGGGAGGTTCTACTCTGCCTTAGTGAGGTCACATATGGAGTACTGGTTCCAGTTCTGGCCCCCCCAGTTCAAGAGAGACAAGGAACTACTGGAGGTAGTCCAGTGGAGTGCTACAAAGATTGTTAGGGGACTGAAGTAGCTCTCTTAGGAGGAAAGGCTGAGAGCCCTGTTCTGTTTAGTCTGGAGAAGACTTGAGAGAGGATCTGATCAATGTTTATAAATACCTAAAGGGTGGGGGTCAAGAGGATGGGACCAGTCTCTTCTTAGTGGTGCCCAGTGATAGGACTGGGCAGTGCCACAAACAGGAACACTGGAAGTTCCACGTAAACATAAGGAGGTCATGGGGTCTCCTTCTCTAGAGACTTTCAAAACCTTTCTGCATGTGATCCTGTGCAACCTGCTCTAGATGAACCTGCTTTGGCAGGGGGGTGGGGCTAGATGATGTCCAGAGGTCCTTTCTAACCCCTACCCTTGATTCTGTGTACTAGGAATCTGTTTCAAAAAGCTAGATGGTAAAGTGCAGCGGGAATTAAGCTTGCAGCTAGATTAGTTACTGACTGGGTACAATAAACTTTATCATAACATGGACAGTGAACAGATTGCTGAAACAAGCACAAATCTCCGTTCTTTGAGATTTTCATGACCAGACTGGATAAAAATCTGGGTAGCTTGATCTGACGTTGTAGCTCACCTTGCTTAGGGACCAGATGGCGGTCCATATAACCTGAATTTTCCTTTGGTCATATCCTGTAGTGCAATACATTAATGAATCCAGAGGGAGGGAGACACAGGGAGAGAATGAAAGGCAAAAGACATACAAATAAACGAGGTAGTTCACCTAAGAAGGAAAAGATGGATAGCGCCTAGCATCTGTGGAAATTTGAACCACTTTATAACAATTTTTAGTGTGGACCTCACGGAAGCATGAGCATAGATACTGTAGTTTTTGGGAACCTGACTGAGCATGGGCAGAATGGGAACCAATAATATTAAGTACTTTTCTCTACCTCTTTTTGAGCTGTAGTTTTAAATTGAATTTGACTCATTTACATCCTGATCTTGCCTTGTACTTGAGAACTTTGAGGTTAATGTTGAGGACAACAGGAAGGAGACATGGCTCAGTAGATGACTGATATATATATAGACCGAGTAGTAGACAGAAATGAACTATTTAGTACCTCTTTTCTGTTTGGCTTTTTTTTTTTATCCTTTCTTTTTCTTTTCTTTGCCTGCAGCCCTGATGACAGAAATCTCACTGGTGGAAATTAACTCTCTTGAATCAGAAGGATGTCGGAACATTTTTTATCTGGGGGATTATCAGTTATACAACTACAACTATCACTGTGTTTTATACAAACAAAAATGGAGTACCAGAAGATGTTGCTGATGTATGTTTATAGTTGGCCGACAGAAAAAACATGTAGTACTGATAATTTGATGAATGTCAGCTGCAATGCCGGAAAAGGGTTTAATTTCCTCAGTTTTTATCCCTTTCCTAAGTTTAAGATCAAATATGAAATATATATTGATGCTTTCTGAAAATATGAGCAATGCCCATTTTCTCTCTGAGCTTGACTGTCTATAGCTCTGCAAATGTCCCCTTTAATCAGGCAGAAACATCACTGTGGGGGAATCCAAGATACTGCTGATGACAGCAATGTTGATGTACTTTTAGTTGCTGCTATCAAGTGAAAACACACTACCTTGATTTTATTTTTTTTTTAGTGGAGAAATGACATGCTCTTTTCACTGGCATGTTGTTGTTTGTCATTTTAAAATCCACAGTCAGATGATAGCTGAAACCCCATGAGCCAAGAGCTTGCACCACTGCTTTCTACTTGTGACTTTTAAATAAAAGATACATTTTGGCAAAAAGAAAAAAAGAACAAACACATATAAATCTTTTGTGTCTTTACCTGAAAAGAAAATGTTTCTATAGAACCTTAGTAAACTTCAGCAAACTCTGAAAGAAGCTATCTAGCTCTGCCTAGATAAAAAAAAGTAAAACAAGGCTATAAATGCATTGATTATTATTATTAGTATTACACTTATGATTGCTCTAATAAGTAATGTAGTAAGCTTTAGCCACGTAAATTGAGATGTCTTAGCAGAACTGACTAACACTGCTCAAGAAAAGCACGCATTAAGATCTATTGCCAAGAGTTTCACTGGTAGCTTATAAAGCAAGCAAAATAATGTTTGTGTCATTTTATGACCATCACAGTCCCACAGAGTACATAATCCATGCCCTGCTGGGACTATGCAAAGTAGATTCATGAAGGAATTTTTATTTTTTAACAGTCAATTTTTTGGACCCTACTGGAGGTAATGGCAGAGTTCTGAGCCTCTTTAGATCTCTGTGCAAGGGGTGTTAAAGGCTATTAACAAAAGAAGGTAAGGCACTATGGAAAGCCTACTTAACCAGTGGAATGTGGAAAGAAGACGAAGAAAGAGCAAGATCATTCAAGGGATTTTAGGAACACCTTGTGAATTCCCTTTCCTGGACATAAGCTGTTATTGTCATGACAAAAAAGTTAGCAAGCAGGAGAACCTAAGACTTAGATCCTCTGTTTTGTCCAAGAGCTTCATTCTAGACAATCTTAAACTGGACCAACTCTACTCTGTACTCAGAATTTTCAGAGAAAAAGCGGTATGAATACTTGGCATTCCCACATGTTGAGTCCAAATCACAGAGGTTTAAAACCAGCAAGGATTTAGCTGCAGTATTTTCTAGTTGCAATGTGGTCTGTGCCAGCTAGCAGTGACATGAGAATCCAGATTATCTTGCAGGGGTTATCAAAGAAAGCTCTGCTGCAAAGTAGGGAGAGTCATAACAGCTTCAGGAGCAATATTATTCTTGTATTTCTCCTCATAAAATGTTAGAATAAAATTACACCTTCCTTGCTTCTTGTATGACAATTAAGAAAAGCTATTCTGCTCTGCTACACTCAACTATTGCCTGGAAAACTCAGATAGCTACAGAAGTGCAACATTACTTATGTAAAAGTGGACTGACAGCATTGAGGGATTTTGAAGACCCTAATGCGAGGAATTAAGATGACAGCTGATGACCTACAAATGAAAATAATGCGGCATTATCCCCCAAGATATAATCTACATTTATGCATTGGTTTATTATTTGTGATTAATCTGTCATGTGCATTTGAGAAATTGCACTTCAGGATCTATAATAATCATACAGAATATTTTGTAACCTGTGGCTACTAAATTGATAACCTTGCATTCTTTACTGACTCAGCTTTGCTTGCACAACCCATCCCATCCTCTTACTCATCAATTCTTGTTTGTAAACAAGGAGATGTTTGTCTCTTATAAATTACCACTTTTGAAAGGCAGTGTACTCTCTGATTCATCTAATCAAAGCAAGGCACTTCTTTTTTCCCCTCTTTGCCTCATTTAGGCATTTCTTGTCAAACACCAAATCCAAGCCTAAGTCACTGCTGGCCTGGGAGCTCTGTTTCTTTTATGCACTCTGCCAAACTCTGGCATACAGCCCGGAAGGAGCTTAAAACAAACTTATCTCATTTCCACTGAGGTTTAATGGGTGTGGGAATTCCCCTGAGGTAGTACAGAAGTAATTTTCTCATCAGTTGTCAATGGTTCCAATCCACACAGCACAGATAATTTAAGCATCTCAAAAGGGTAGCTTTAATTTAACAGTGGCTCAGACTGGGCCCATGACCTTGAACAAGAACATGTGTTTTCTCCCTGGTTTGTGGCACTCTGCTGTATTTTACTGACCTCCTCTTTATCTTATATTATCTAACAGAAGTGGTCACTTTCGTAGGAGAAACATATGAAGTATTCTGTGAATTCTTGCAGCAACATTATTGCTAGAGGCAAGTTTTATGTGTGTAGAACAACTCTGCCATTGCATGGAGTTCATCTGAGGGGAGAACATCCTACAGAAACTTGTGTCATCACCTAATAGAAAAAAAAATCATTTTCTATTTTTGTTCTGTCTTCAGCTTTGCCTGTCAAATCACAAATCCACCCATTAGAGAATGCTGAGTGAAGAGCTTTTACAGAAAATTATGTATGTCATATGTTTGTAGGTGACATCCCTAGGATAATATGTAGAATAATCTGATAAATGTGCACTGTACTTTGCCTCTGTCCAGGGTTAGTTGCAATATTCAGTTTAGTAACTGAACAAAGAAATGGGAAAGGAAAACCAAAAGCAATGAACCTGGCTGGACCTGAATTGTTCTTCATTTGTTGGTTTTTGCTTTGCCTAAGTGCTTTTTTGAGAAGGGGTAGAAGAATATAATCTTAAAATTACTTTTTGTTTTGAGACATTTTAAACTATTTTGTAAGTGAAGCATAGGAAGCAAAAGAATTTGGGCAGGGATTTTAAACATTGTTCACAAAGCAGTGAAAGCATTAATATATTTTGATTGTTTGGAACTGGAAGAATAATGGTGAGTTTCGGTGAAGATTCCAACAAAAGAGTAATGAGAGAGCACTAAACAAAACGCATTTATTGAGAATTGGAAGAGCATCACTTTCTTACTGAACCAATTCTAGTGTAAGATCAGGTAAGGCTAGATGTATGAAGGAAATATCTTATAGTTGGATCAATCCCTCTTTTATTTCAAGCAAAGGAATGGTTGGTTAAGCAGCACTTACACAGAAAACACTGAGAGAGAAACACAATGTTTTTATTCAATATCTTCTCATTCTATGTCCTAAATATATCCCTTACCATATTCTTTTCCTTCTGTTTGACTTGTTATAGCTATGAGTTCTATGCTTTACAAGAGAAAGGCAAAAAAGAAAAGAGCTTTTAAAGTGCTGTGCACTGAAATAATTAAAACAAATATGTTAATTTTAGCTTTTGGAGTCAGTGTCACCAAAGTAGGCCTCTTTCAGGCCTTTTCTAACTTTCTAGACTCAGTTCTATTGGTGACTTTTCTTCATACAGAAATCAATCACTGCAGAAATGAACAACTTGCTTTCTACACAGGATCTTCCAAGAAAGAAAAACAACCACCTAGAAACAGAGTTTTACATTTGTTTACGCTTTCATTTGTGTTTTCTCAAAATTTTAAATTGTGTTGCTTTTGATTTGGAAACATTCAGTGTGAGCTTTCAGTTTCCAAAAAGTCTCTCATCTATCTCAACTATTTTCCTCCTGCACATTTCAGAGTGGAGTGTTGTTTTCCCAAACAATGTCATAAGTCATATTGTTGAAAGGTAGTCATATTGATTTCTTACTGTTTAAAATCAAAGGTTTGGTGGTTTTTTAAGATGATTTTGAAAACAATTATCTCTTTAACTTTCCTAAAAATAAATTATAAGTAACTGAGTTTCCAGTTCTTGGAACTCATGAGATGATTCTGAATGACTGTGGATAAAAAGGTCAAAGGTATGCATGTGTGTCGATGACTAACAGCTCTCAATAAGTAGTTAATATTTAATTTGTTCCCTAAAATTGTGATGATTAATCCCTCTCTTGTGGCAGCTCACAACCAGGCCTGACAGTTGCTGGAATGTGCAATCCTGCTTGTCAGGGTTGGGGAGCCATGAGAGAACCAGTGTGAGACTGGTGTTGAGCTACAGTTAAATCTGGACAGAGCACCTTGCACAGTGGTGTTCCCCTCTTGCCAAATGAATCTCAGTACTGCTATTGTACAAATAATGATAGAGAGCTTTTGTTTATTGCCAGAGGTGTGTTGTCTCAAATCTGATTTTTATGTCCTAGATCCAAATTTGAGGCTCATGTTTTCTTTGATGCAGCTGAACTCAAATATGAGTAAGTAGACAGCATAGGGACACAAGCTGAATAGGGTAGGACATTTAAAAGGACATTTCTAATACTGGCTGCAGTGGTTTGTATTGATTAAAGGCTAGTACAAGGAAGTCAGCCCACAACTTTCCTTAGAGTGAATGTATGACAGAATAATTCACTTAGATGTTTGAAGGCAATTTATTTATAAAATATTTGCATGTTAAAGGCAATTGTTCTCCTTTAAACTAAGTTTGCATTAAGCTTTTAACTAAGTTTCAGGAATGATGTATTGAGTGAGCTAAGCTTCCGTAAGTTCCAGTATTCTGCTTCATGAATAAAACTGTCAGAGTAAACCAACCAATAACTCTCTGTCTTGACATTATGTTCAGTATAACAAATAAATCTTTAGAGTCTCAACAGACCTGACAACTTCATTAACAGTTATGCCTGCAGCAGAGAATGAAAGAAAATCAATTCATGGACTCTGATATTTTAGGGTTTACAGCAGAGACGGGTTAGTGGATTGCTGATGAACTGCCTGTGTTTTAGCTTAATCTTCCTCTTACAGAGGAAAACAAAAATTGTAAGAAGAGGCTACTTCTGTCCAATAAAGAAATAGAGTATGAAAAAAGGGGAAGGGTATAAATTATATGGAAATAGAAGCCAAGACAGTGTATCTGGGTTCTCAGGCCTGTGAATCCTAATTCCCTCTTATAAGAAATATCTAATTCCAGTAAAGTTACTGGAGTGCGGCTATGGTACTTAGGAATTCACTACTGCAGAAGACAATAATTAGGAGATTAATTTAATTCCATATTAAGATCTATTAAAAAGTATTGAATACTCTGTATCTCCTTTGGTTCTCACTGCAGTCGGTAGCTCTCAAATGCTTGATGTTTAGTGATGGTTCAATCCTTCTTCCAATGAGGGCAATAAGAAAACCTTCCTGGCTTCAAAATAGTAAGGATTATCTCTTCCATAAGCGAGCAACCACTGAAAATCTTAAGCATAAAATGCCATGCTGAAATAGTTGAGTTGTTTCCCCCACCTTGATATAATTCCTCCTTATAATACAGACATATCAAACTGACTCCTGAGTGTGATGAACTCTTAAAAGCTCTAGCTTTACAGAAGCAGTTAATTATATATGGATAATTTGTGTCACAGTTTCATCACTTTGAAAGAATGAAGTCCTAAACCCTCAAATATAGCCATATAAGCTTGTGGTGTCTGCTATTATGCCATGATTTTAGTTGCACATTGCCCATTTTTTTTTCATTAGTCAATATAAATGCTGTCTTTATAGTAGAGAATAATGGTTTTGTTTACCATATTGTTAAACTGTAAGTTAGTACAGCTGTACTTCACAACTAACTATCTATGGAGCTTGAGATTTACCTTTTTTTAGAGAACCTATAGTGTAAAAGAAAATAAAAGGTAAAGATTAGTGGACAAGATGTACTACAAAGTAATGGATTGACTTACTCTTTTTCAAACTCATCACGTAGTTAAGAAATCGTATCTCATACTTTTACATATCTGTCAAATGGATCAGGTATTTCATTCTCAGCTTCAATAGCAGTGAAGGTCTTTAGAAGCACATGTTGTAAAGAAAAAAAGGAAAATAATGAAATAAAAGGAATATATTTTAAAATACAAATACAGCCTGTTATTCCTAGTTTTCCAGTAGAATATAAATGTTTGGGGCCTTAGATTTATGGGAAGAAACTCAGTATGGTTTTTGCTCTGTTGTTTTTTTCTCGAGCAGAAAAAATAATGACATAGTCTGAAAATTTTCCCTAGCTGCATAGACTGTAATCTAGAAGAGAACTATAACAACAAAGAACTAAAGTACATTAAGTCTCTCATTGAAATTACAGTACTATTGACTTCAGGTTTATCTAATGTGTACTTCTCATAATTTGACTAGGAATATTCACCTGTTTATGTGTAAGCACATGTTTGAATGTTTTACTAGATTGGGATGATCACAATTTGTAAAAAATGTTGCTGTTGAAAAGTTAATTTCCTTCCAATGTTGTGGATTTCTCCTTGGTATTGAAACCTTATGGAACTGGACATGAATCTGGCTGTTGTTGATAAAACTGTATCGAGTCTAAACCCTGTTTAACCTTTATTGTCTAATAATCAGCAAGGTATTGAAGCAGTGTCCTGTCAACAGAAATAGAACAAAGAAATGTTTTCCATAATGCAGATGATTCTTTCTCCTTATTGCTTTTCTAATTCAACAGACCTTCTCAAAACAAAATCTGTTGGAAAAATCTTGGAGATTTGATGTAGTTGTCCTATATTGCATGTGTTCAATTTTTAATATGGAATGTATTAACATTGACCCTAGATTTTCATAATGTTCTGTGTGGTCCTGGAAGTACACATAGGACAATAGAACACAAAATCAGAGACTGAGCATATAAAAATAATCTTTGATGAAATATATGTGATTCCAAATGAATTCTGAGCATAGCAGAGTTCACCTCCTTTGTCGACTTAAAACAATCTGTTTGTCTGATTGGCACATATGTAAACCTGTCTTTCCAGTTCCTGTAACAAAATGACTCTGTTCTGGAATTTGGTTTTATGGCCATATATAGCTTCATAGATCTTTGACTTCTTGAAGCCCATTGCTATTATTGCAATTCCATGAAACATTCTGTACACTGAATTTTCATTTGTTGCAGAATGGCAGGGGTAGTATGTGCTGACTTATGGAACAAGATCTGAAAAAAAAATCGTTGAAAATCCTTACAAAGCATCATTAACAAAACACCTGGAAAACTAATACCTCCGGGCCCGTGGCAACATGGTATAGAAAGGCAATGTGTCACTGTCAGCACTTACAATTACTTTCTGATTTATTGTTATTGTCTTAAGGAGATTATAATAGAATCATAGAATTGTTTTGTTTGGAAAAGACCTTTAAAATCACTGAGTTCATCCATAACTGCCACATCTACACATCTAAATACCTTCGGGGATGGTAACTCAACCACTTCCCTGGGCAGCCTATTCCAGTGCTTGTTAACTCTTTCAGTGAAGAAATGTTTCTAATATCCAATCTAAACCTTCCCTGGACCACCCTGAGGCTGTTTCCTCTCACTTGTTATTTGGGAGAAGACATCAATAACCACTTTAATACAATGTCCTTTCAGATAGTTGTAGAGAACAAGAAGGTCTTCCTTAACACTACTTTTCTCCAGACTAAACATCCCCAGTTCCCTTAGCCACTTCCCATAAGACTTGTGCTCTAGACCCTTCACCAGCTTTGTTGCCTTTCTTTGGACACACTCCAGCAGCTCAATGTCTTTCTTGTAGTGAGGGACCAAAAACTGAACACAGTATTCAAGGTGCAACCTCACCAGGGCCAAGTACAGGGAGACAATAAGTGCTCTAGTCATTCTGGCTATACTATTTCTAATACAAGACAAGATACTGTTGTCCTTCTTGGCCACTTGGACACACCGTTGGCTCATATTCTGCTGGCTATTGACCAATACCCCAAGGTCTTTTTCTGCTGGCCAACTTTCCAGCCACTCTTTCCCAAGCCAGTAGCATTGCATGGTGTTGTTGTGACACAAGTGTAGAACCCAACACTTGGCCCTTGGCCCTGTTGAACCTCATACCATTGGCGTAGGCTCATTGATGCAGCCTGTCCAGATCCCTCTGAAGAGGCTCCCTACTTTCAAGCAGCTCAACATCTTCACCTAACTCTGTGTCATCTACAAACTTACTGAAGGTGCCCTCCATCCCCTCATCCAGATCACTGATAAAGATATTAACGAGAACAGGCTCCAGTACTGATCCCTGGGGAACACCACTTGTGACTGACCTCCGACTGGATTTAACTCCATTCACTACCACTCTTTGGGTCTCGCCATACAGCCAATTTTTTAACTAGCGAAGCATATGCTCATCCAAGCCATGCGCAGCCAGTTTCTCCAAAAGAATGCTGTAGGATATGGTGCCAGAAGCTTTACTACAGCCCTTCCCTCATCAGCTAGGCAGTTCACCTTGTCATAGAAGATGACCAGGTTAGTCAAGCAGGACGCTGACTGGGCCTGATCACCTGGTTGTCCTGTATGTGCCATGTGATGACACTCTCACGATGATCTGCTCCATAACTTTCCCCAGCTGTGAGGTCTGACTGACAGGCCTGTAGTTCCCTGGATCCTTCTTTCAACCCTTTCTGTATATATGCATCACATTTGCTAACCTCCAGTCAACTGGAAGCACTCCAGTTAGCCAAGACTGCTGATAAATGATGGAAAGTGGCTTCTTGAGCACTTCCACCCGCTCTTTCATTACCCTTGGGTGTATCCTGTCCAGCCCTATAGACTTGTGTATGGGTCGCCAACCATTTCCCCCTTAAATTATGGGGGCTTCTTTCTGCTCCCTCTCTTTGAGCTGATGGGGATGGGTACCCTGAGAACAACTAGTCTTACTATTAAAGACTGAGGCAAAGAAGGCATTAAGTAGGTCAGCCTTTTCCTCATCATTTTTCACTGTTTCCCTGTTCCTTCTTCCAAAGCTCATACACTTTTTTTCCTGAGTTCCAGCCAAAGCTCTCTGATAAGCCCAGCTGGTCTTCTTCCCTGCTGGCTTGTCTTTTGGCACACTGGGATGGCCTGTTCTTGTGCCTTTAAGATTTACTTCTTGACGAATGTCCATCCTTCCTGGACTCTTTTGCTCTTCAGGACTATGTCTCAACAGACTCTGTCAACCAGCCTCTAAACAGGCAAAAGTCTGCCCTCTGAAAGTCCAAGATAGCAGTTCCGCTGACCCCTCTCCTTACTTCTCCAAGAATAAAAAACTCTACAATTTAATGATCACTATGCCCAAGACAGCCGCCTGCCATCACATCCCCCACAAGTCCTTCTCTATTCAGAAACAACAGGTCTAGCAGGGAGGTTTCCCTAGTTGGCTCATTCACCAGCTGTGTCAGGAAGTTATCTTCCACACACTGTAGGAATCTGCTGGACTGTTTCCTCTCTGCTATATTGTATTTACAGCAGACAATCAAAATATTCCCTAACATACAGAGCTACCCCATTGCCTCTCCTTCCTTGCCTATCCCTTCTGAAGAGTTTGTAGCCATCCAGTGCAGCATTCAAGCTGTGCAAATCATCCTACTGTGTTTCCTTGATAGCAACTATGTCATAGTTTCCTGTTCTAAAATGGTTTCCAGCTCCTCCTGTTTGTTGTCCATGCTGTGACCATTGGTACAGATGCACTTCAGTTGTGCTATTGATGTTGCCCCTTTTTTGGGGGGAGAAGTCCTAGTTCCTATATGACTCTTCTCAGGTGCTTCCATGGTTTCTAACACATTGATAACCCTTGAATCCCCTACCTCCACTGAGACAGTAGACCAAAGGACTTTGTTAGCACACTGACCCTGGCATGCTGTACCCAGGCCTATCTCTAGTAAGTCTGGTTTTATCCCTTTCCCCCTTCAAATCTAGATTAAAACTCTTTCAGTGGGCCCTGTTAACTCCTGAACAAAGATCCTTTTCCATCTTTGAGACAAGAGTACCCTGTCTGTTGCCAGCAGGCCTGGTGTCATGTAGACTGATCCATGATCAAAACCACCAGAATTCTGCTGTTGACACCAGGATTGGAGGCAGGTCTTCATGTTTCTTCCCTCACCATTCCCTGCAACTAGAAGCATAGAGGAGAACACTACTTGTGCTCCTGATCCCTTAACCTGTTGTCCTAAGGCCTGGAAGTCTCTCTTGATTGCTCTTGGACGTCTTATTGCAACTTCATTGTTGTCTACCTGAAAATCAATAATGGATAATAATCTGAGAGCCATACCAGGGTAGGAAGTTTTCTCCTGACATCTTTAACTCAGGTCCCAGCAAGGCAGCAGTCTTCCCTATGAAGTGGATCCAGTCTGCACGTTGGGCCTTCTGTTCCTCCCAGGAGAGATGTCTATGGCAATGACCTGTATTATAATGTATACCCTGAAGTTTAATAATCTCATGCCAAGAGTTTTTTCCACTGAGGAGAAAATAATAAAGATTTCTATTAAGTGAAAAGAAAATGAACGCTAGCAATAGAGTATGGTGTCGTTTTGGTATTTTTCTCATTATAAATATGATCATTCAAAACATAATGGAAAATATTTTATAACAGCAACATGCTCTTTTTAATGACAAGGCATTTTCATTTAGTTCTCATTTGGACTGAACTTACTTCTGTGATGGCAGATCGTTTTTACTTATCTAATGAATAACTCTTTTTATTTTCTTTCTTTTTCCCTTCCTTTTCTATTTTACATGTGTTGAATTAAGACTATGGGTACAAAGGCCTGTGAATTATGGTATACTTTTGATATTCCCCTGAAAATCCCTAATTTTTACATTTTTTTGAAAATTTGGTTGAGTTTAGTATATCAGTCAGTCTGTCTGGTCACCAGTAGTATGAATCAACAGAAAGAAGATGATCATGTCTAGAGGTTTGATTCAAAGTGTTTCTGTTCAAGTATAATGCTGAAAGCAGCATTCACATCCTAGATTTCCACATGTCCCGTCGAGGTTGAACCCAATCTGCAATAAGCCTCTTTACCTCTGGCCCAGTTCAGGATCTGATTTTTGTAGCTGAACAGACCAATTCCACAGAATTATTTTTTTCTCTAAAGTGTGTCTTAATTCTACTTTCACTGAACATGTTACACTTGACTTCAGACGAAACATAGACCAGAATTAATCATATAATATTCTAATTAGATTCATTAAAACGTCAATGAATCTGGCATAACAGAAAATATCTTCAGCAAAACAGTTACTAAGAAAGAATTTTGTAAATTCTGAATTTATTTCCACTTAGAGAGTCCAATATGTATGCCTGGGACTATAAAATCAGAAATAATCTTTGGGGATTGGGACTAATCTGAATCATAAAATCTATGTGAAGTATTAAACTATTGGCTACATACTTTACTGAAACTAATACATGTAAATTAATAATTTCATTATTTTAATTCCTCTAAAACACAAAGAATGGTTAATTGCATCATCAAAATAGTAAACTGGATACAAATTAGCTGACTTAAATATCACTTGGTTTCCTGTTTGCAGTATGCAATTTACATAGTAAAAAAGATTTTAGCCTTCTGAATATCCAAGAAGATTAAGGGTGAGGGAATACTTCAAAATCTTCAAATTCTGCATCAGTTCTAAGCACCTTCTCTCTTACCTGGACTTTCACAGACTTTATTATTAAAATTTATTTTGGGGAAGTTCTTGCAGGCCTACAAGATGATGCTATACTTCCATGTGGTGGCATTGCACATATTGATACTTAGTGATAAGTAAAACACTTAGTGAGAAGTAAAATTCAATTCAAAAAGTTTATAGAGAAAAGGTCAGGGCACAGGACATGAGCAAATTAATAAGTAGACTGGGATGACAGATAGGGAAGTGTAAAGAAAGCAAATGCTTAATTCACATGCAGTCAGTAGTAGTGATAATTTTCCTCCATCTGCTTGGCCTTGTTTTATCACAAACTCACCTTTTTTAACATAGTGCATGTTGGAGGTTAGATTTTCTTCCTTTTTGTTCTTTTTAATGTATAGAATTTTTTCCCATAAGTTGCATTTTTTTGTTTGGTGGCACCATCTCCTTGTAAGAGGTCATCTCGAGAG
>JAVSBS010010249.1:31799-43849 GCA_033124195.1 Coracias cyanogaster | reverse complement strand
CCAAAATGTAGTCTCTGTAAACAATTAAAAACTTGACCAAGTTTTTATCTCATCTCATCTCATCTCATCTCATCTCATCTCAGTTGTCCTGTGAGAAGTATGAAATAAAGCATGGTTTAGCATGTACTCCATTAGGCGCATTACCATATTTAGGGGTGTACACTCTAATATTAATTTTTCCATTAATTAGGCAAAGGTCTTTGTTTGGACACTATAGCCTTCAAAATCTATGTCAAAGCTGTTTGCTTTGTTGGTTTAGCCAAAACAGGACCATCTTGTCTTCACAGGACTCCCTCCTTCAGCTGTTTGACAGGCCAGCTTGGTGGCTCTCCAACTCAAGATATCGTACTAGAACCTCATGGTCACAAACATCTTAACCACTGTCCAGAAATGCACTAAACCAGCCTCCATTCCTGTCTTACAGCAAGCTAGGCCATTATCCCACATCAACAGGTACACCCCAAAAGTGCAATACCTACATTATTTTGCAGCTGTAGTTCTGAGTGTTAACAAACTCATTCATGTGCCAGCCTAGTACCAGACCTGGGGCTAGATTCACCTCATAATAATTGTGAGCTTGGCAAGGAAAGGTATTGGAAGAAAGCACAGACCATTTTACCTTTATTTTCAGCAGTTTTTTTCTGCTGGCATTTGTTGCCATTAATCACTTCAGAGTCGATTTCAACTCCTATCAGCTTAAACCTTCAAAACAATCTTAGAACACCCCGCAAAAAAAAAAAAAAAAAATCCTTCAGAAGGATGAACTCATACATTGAGAGTATCTGAACACAAGCAATGCCTCAGCAACAGAAACATTAGTATTACTATACCACAGGAATGAAAGCTACAGCTGCAATGTACACAGCTCCTCACCACACACACACACCGCTGGAATACAAGTGAACTGGAAAATTAGGAATTGCCTGAGCAACCTTAATTTGCTCCATACGCATCTGCTTTGTTCCACTGTCTTCTAGTGGCCATAGGACTTGTTCCCTCTGAAGGCAAGAGGAGGGATGGTACCCAGTGGGAAAGTAGCTTTCTGGCATTATGGTTTGTCCTCACTGCCCAGAGGGTGGCCTTGTGCTTGGTCTATTACACGAGATTGAAATACTGTTTGCATTGAGAATTTTAAAGTTCCTGTGACATTTTCTATAGTATTCATAATTATAGTGCCTGCCTGCCTTGCAAGCACTAGATAACTAAATCCTTACTGTACCACTCTGACGGGAAGTATGTTAATTTTGCAGGTAGGGAGCTGACAGAGGTAATGAATACAAAAATTTCTTGCAATGGAAGGAGCTCGGTTTACAGAAGATGCAACATTTCCTAGAGGAAATATATTCATTGTATTTTCTCTGTAAGATTGCAAAAGGTGATTTTAAATTCAGACTGTCTGTTTTACAGACGAAACTCACAAGAAAGTCTAATCTGTATCAGTATATCCTTCTTCTGACCCACTTCTCTCATCCCCAACATAGACAAGCTTAGGCATAGGCACAACTCCTCACAAGGGGGATACACTATAAAACATAAAACATTATATCCGGTACTACTTCCAGAAGTAGTATTTCTACTATAAACTTCAGCATGAATAGGATATTTATTTTATTTAAGACAGCAAAAAAGTAATACTTTTTTTGTTAGGTACGTAGAAAGGGAATATGCTTTTTACGTGCTTTGAACATAGTATGATTATAAACAAGGCAAAAATTGCCAACCTTTGGAAAAGGCCAAAGGAATAAGTATGAATTGAAGGATTTCATCTTGCCTCATAAAATAAGAATAGGTTACTAATATTTTAAAGTCAGGCTGCATCATTTCAGGAGTGATTTCAGTTTCTGATACAGCAGAAAGAGTCTGGAAAAAACAGCCTTAAATCTAATCAGCCAAACGCAAATATTTTTCTTTCCCGTGCTAGACTTAGGTACTTTAAACTCTACATTCAAATCAGTTAGAACATTAAAGGGCAGTAAATTTCAAATATGAAGTCTTAGAGTGGCTCATAATTCAGACAACTGAAACCAGAGCTCTAAAACCAATTTTAGCACCAGAATATAGAGGACAATGTAGGACCTCAAACTGTTCATTAAAATGCATGCCTTCAAGTGTGTTGTGCCGGTTCAGCCATGGTCATTTTACACTGCCATCAGTTGCCTGATCACACAGGACAACGCTGAACTCAGCAACATCCCCTCACAAGCCTTCTTTCAGACAGTCCTGCCATAGGTTCCTGTGGGCCCAGCTCCTCTGTTGCCCACTGTGGTGCCAGCATCACCTGCTGGACACAATGGACAGAGATGGCTCCCTCAGTGGTCCTTCACATGGAAGGGCACCACCAAGAGAGCTCAGTAAGATACAACCAACCCCAACAGAATCCACACCCAACAGGAAGCTCCTCCAATTGATCAGCTCCTGGTTGATATAATCCTGGTCTTGCCTACCACCCCAACCACCACCACCTTGGTGAGGGCAGAGCCACAGAGTCACAGATGGGCCAGGTTCTGCCTCTGAAACGTGAAGCCAATAATAAAACCAAAACATTCTGCTAGGTTGTGAATCATTCACAGGTCAACTCCAACTTGGGGCCCACAGCTTAGGCCCCAGGACTCCAAGGTGTCACGCACAGAAATAGCTTCCTTTCAGACTCATTACAAATACCTGCTAAAAGGAGCATTTCACATTTTTTGCTGGATTCCTTTATAGGTCATTGAAAGATCGTTTATTCATCCAGTTCCCTGAGTTAAGGTACATGAAAAGTAACCCATAATTTGTGGCACTCAAAAAGTGGCAGTTCATTTTAAAAAGTTTTAAACCTGCTTTTTGGGAGCCCTTCAGCATGTCTCATGATCAGATTCTCCAAATGATTCACTAGTCATGTTAGAAAATGAAGTAATCTTCTTTTGGAGCTTTTATGCTACAGGTTTCATTCTCCTTGCTACTAGCACTTTGCAAAGAACCATCTTGAGCCATAGAAATGCTGAAGCCAAGCAAGGTCACACCAGCAATGCTGTACATCACTTTTTTTCTGAGACTGAGTTTTACACATACAGAATTTTGGCACTGACTTTTGTTTTGCAAAGGGAAAATAAATTTCAAGTCACCATGTTTTATCAAAACCATATGGCTTAACTCAAAGTTCTCCAGCTTGGCAAGATTTGCATGTGGAATAAAACATGATATGAATAGCTGAATTCCTTCTGCAGTCTAAATGTGTTCTTGGAGATGGCCCTGACTGATACTGAAAACCAACTATATTTGATTTAAAGTGATAATTATATTACTTAATTCCAGTGTATATTATAAAAGTGAAGTTAGATATAAATAGCACAAAAAAGGCAAAAATTAAATCGAGATTAATACAGCTCAAAAGAAAGATGTCAAATATGTAGGTGAAACTGTAGGATTTGGTGGAACCTCTCCAATGCCTCTGTATAAAATCTGTTAAGACTAATGCTGCCTCAGGACAAGTATTTGAGACTTCTTATGAATTATGGGGTACAAGATGGTATTACAATCTTTCTTAAGTAACAAAGAAAAATAGTATTGAAAAGAAAACCAACATCCTGGTTTTGGAGATATTACAAATACAAATTCAGGCAAGATACACCTACTGACAGTAGCATAAATTGGGATACTAAAAACTCTGAATATATCAGCTGCACACTGGTAGGAAAGAAAAAAAACTGGGCTTATTAAATTTTACCTGCATTTGGTAATCTCTACTGTTTATCAGAATTTATGCACGGGGCAATTACATTAATTACTGCTCAGTCAGGTGATGCAAGCAATTCATATTAATAAACAGCTTTCTCTATTTCAGGCCTGAAAAAGAACTCATGGGCCTGAATACTGGTATGTTTTTGCAACTGTGTCAGTTGCTGTAATAAAAGACATGACCTCTTGTCTTTTTAATATCCCTTGATCATAATAGTGATGGCAGCACTAACCCTACAATAAAAATTAGGCGGGGAAGAAGGTCCTAAGCATAGAAAAAATAATAATAAAAAATCTTAAGAAAACACTCTCCTTCTATTTTATGAAGATCACATTTGATCAGTTTTTCAAAAATAAGTGCTTCAACCAGTTTTAGATTCATACCAGTCATCTATACATAGAACCTAGATACAACAGTGACATAGTCGGTAGCGTGGCAGAGGGGAGCCCTCAGCTGTATTGTATGGCTTCTCGCAGCTCTCACTTTGTTGCATAGTCTCATAGCATGGATGTCTGCGCTAGCAAGCTCTTCTACCCCTATCTTCTCACTTTCAGTGTCTTAATACATAAAAGATGAAGTCTTTGTCATCTTTGTTTGTTACCTTACTTGTTATCCATTTCATGTATTAATCTTTTCAGGCTTCTACACTTTTAATTTTAAACAAAATAGGTATCTTAAAAAAACCTAGGAGCTTATATTGTTTTAATTCATTTCACCATGGAAAACAATTTGTATTCTACCTTTTACTGATACCTTTTTCTTAGACAACATGTACAACATTTCTTGCTATGGTCACTTCATACCAAGTCTGGGTTCATTACAAGGTTTGTCTTAAAACAGTTTTAGGATTATAACATTAGATGGTATATGCTTGGAGTTGCTCTACTAAGGAGCTTCTGGGTATGTTTATTATGTCTTACCCTCCTTGAAAAAATCTTTAATTAACCCTTAAAAAAATCTTTAATTAATCTTCAAGACTTATCTTCTTGACAAGCTTTTCTACTCATACAATCCTGTCTGCTTTTGGTTTTTTGTGTAACACTTCTAATACAGGCAATTGCTTCACAAGAACAAAACATCACAGAACAACTTTATTATTTCATACTGCTTCAAGCTCCTTCCAAATGAAAGTGCTGGGGCCTGAGTTGTGGGCTCTGAGCTGGAATTGACCTATGAATGATTCACAACCTAGCAGAATGTTTTGGTTTTATTATTGGCTTCATGTTTCAGAGGCAGAACCTGGCCCATCTGTGACTCTGTGGCTCTACCCTCACCAAGGTGGTGGTGGTTGGGCTAGTGGACAAGACCAGGATTATATCAGCCAGGAGCTGATCAATTGGAGGAGCTTCCTGTTGGGTGTGGATTCTGTTGGAGTTGGTTGTATCTTGCTGAGCTCTCTTGGTGGTGTCCTTCCATGCGAAGGGCCACTGAAGGATCCATCTCTGTCCAGCAGGTGATGCTGGCACCACAGTGGGCAGCAGAGGAGCTGGGCCCACAAGAACTTATGGCAGGACTGTCTGAAAGAAGGCTTGTGAGGGGATGTTCCTGAGTTCAGCATTGTCCTGTGTGATCAGGCAACTGATGGCAGCATAAAATTACGATGGCCGAATCAGCACAACTGAGGCATCCCTGCACACCAGGGGCAGGACAACAGCCTTCGTTAGAAGACATATATGGCATTTTCTTCTTCCCACCTGGCTCCATACAGTTCTTGCAACAGGGCAGGTTCTCCAGGTTCTTTTTCATCTCCTTGGTTATAATCCTATCACCTCTTACAGACGACAGCTAGTGGGAGCCAGATGACATTTGCAGAAGTTAGGTACCTAACATTATTGGACAATGTTGCTGACTCAGCAAAGACCCCAGCTGATGTTAGTTAACTCTGAAGATCTCTCTGCAAAGCCTTGGACTGCTTTCTACCTTTCAACCCCTCCTTGAGATCATAACTCAGATGAGGCTCTAATCTCCTCAAGGAAGAGGGGATTTCTTTGTATTGCCAGTGCCTGCGTACATGCAGGGGCTCTGCAAATGAGTAACACTAATAAGGACGAATGAATGCATCACTGAACTGAAATGATTAATCTCGCCACAGGTGTTGGATCATTGGGCTGCTACAGACACCATGGCACTGAGCGTAATGTGCACATACACATGGCTTTTGCCTACAGGTAGAAATCATTTTACATTTCAAAGTGCAGAAAGCAGGGTGCTAGCTGTGTTGTGAACACAGCTAAAAGATCATCTTACAGGAGGTGGGAGAAGAAAGAAAACAGAGGGCTTCACATAGGCCATTTTTTTACTTTCTAATAGCATATTTACATACAGCTAGTTTAGTTGATAGGCACTGTAATGATGTGGGCTTTTGTTTTTTCTGTGACCTATTACAAGCATGCTTATTCAAGACTTGAAACCTAGTGAGTATTTCAGCTGTTATACATCCCTGGCTTAAAGGAAAATGAAGGCTGAAAACCAAAGGAAAATCCATAAAATACTTCCATTGTAATGAGCTAAAATTATGTATTACTTTTGGAAAACTGCAGCTTCAGCATCCCTGGAACTTTATTCTTATTGAAACACGTATTCTGGTTTGGGAATGGTGCAGAAAGGACTGAGAACCCTTCTTTTATCTGAGGATAGTGGGAACAGTCCTTGCTCCAGCTACACAAATGAGTATAGCTTCATACTGTGCTGCAGCCTGGGATAAAAGGTGTCAAGTGTCATTATAACTCTCTGACTATTCTTCAGAAGTGTATGTTTGCTACAGGTGCAGGTAACCTGAAGAAGTGTCTCTGTACACAAATATTTACCTGTGTTTTCCAGCAATGACAGTCGCTTCAGAAGGAGTTTCTGCCTCTGCCTGCTCTTCTTATAAACTCAAAAAAATCCCAGATCAGGGAATCCAGGTGTTGTTATAATAGGAATGCTACCAAATTATACTTTTCTATAAGAATCATGAAGCTTTGGCTTTCAAGTGTGAAACAAGGTAAAATGCAGTGATGATCTAGGTTTGCTTTTCAGTGTGGGATGTCTTTATACCTGCAAGTGGAAGAAAAACCACACAGAACTGGTATAAACATCAGAACATCTCTACGTTTGAAACTTATTCCATTCTTAGAAAGAGAAGCTGGTCCCAGAGTCTCAAAAGTATGGAAGACAATGCTTAAGGAGGCACTTTGTAAAAGGAGAGCCAGTTGTTGCACTGAAGCAAGCTAAACCAGTCACATCCATTTTGTGATGAAGTGTGAGCTTTTGACAGGGACAGGGTGCCTGTAAAATATCTATAACAAATTGAATAGAGGAAATTAAATGTGCTTTCCACATTAATTGCTAAATCTAAACAAGCCAAAATGTGACAGCCAAATTAAACTTTCAAGTGAAGAAGAACAGATAGAGTTGCCTTGGTTAGATGTGTTTTCTGAAATGGGGTAATTTTTTACTTCCTATGTGGCTCTGCTGGTTCCAGTGGGATGGTTCCTGAAGTGAGTGCCCGCTATAAATGTGTCAGAGTTTGTCCTTCTCCAAGAGAAATTTGGGAACTTTTCAAACTGATAGGAAAAAATTTTGTTTACAGGCGACCAAGAAAATTTAAAATAGATGAGAAAGAAGTAAGATGACCGCTTGAGGAACTGCAGCAGCAGTTCTGTGGATAAGTATCACAGACTTAAATGAATAGCAATAGGCTCTGATAAGCATCTGAGAATTAGCACTGGTATCTCAGGCTAGGTGTGTGGATATGAGAACTCACTGTTGCTTCTTGGGAGTAGAAAATTATATGTGGAGGTAAAAGAAACTGTGTGGATTACTGACTCCTAAAAAAAGCTCTAGGACATTGCAGTTCTGTCTAGATCAAACTCTCATGAGAAGCTGGTGAGAATGGAAGGGATGGTGAGGAAACCCTCTATACTTGGCTGAGGTTAAGGGCACTGCACTCACACACGGGGTTTCCACCTCTGGGAGCAGAGCATCACCCCTTCCAGACGGTAAAATGATCCAGCTACTGTATGCCTCTGGCTGATCTCTTTGCAGGTGAGGGGCAGGAGCTCGTTATAGAAAAGTTATAGAGATAAAATAAAAAGGTGAATGTAAAATAAAAGGAGTAAACCATGAGAAGAGACGGAGAGAAGCGGGGGGTGGTTGGGTGGAATGTTGATATGGAGAGAACAACTGAACCAACGCAAAATTCTCAATGTGACCTGACAACGTGTGCTCACAGCCCAGAAGGCCAACTATGTCATGGGCTGCATTAAAAGAAGCATGACCAGCAGGTCAAGGGAGGTGATTCTGTCCCCGTACTCTATGCTCTCATGACACCCAACCTGGAGAACTATGTTCAGCTCTGGGGCCCTGTTGCATGCAGCGATGGATAAATTTGGTAAGAGACAAATCCCTGTGCATTCTAGCTGATCATCAGAGATCAGAGGGGCTAGGCGCAGGTGGATTTATTTCTTAATAGCTATGCCAATTATTGCCATGAGTATAGGTTCAACACCAGATGCATGAACAGACTGTCTGCTGTAGGTCTAGTTGCATCCAAAAGAAGCAGCCTCATGCATCAATAACACAGTTTATTTCACACTCTTCTCTGGAGACTTTCAAAACCCATCTGGACATGTTCCTATGTGACCTGCTCTAGGCGATCCTGCTCTGGCAGGGGGGTTGGACTAGATGATCTCCAGAGGTCCCTTCCAACCTCTATGATTCTGTGATTCTGTGATATAGACTCTTTAAGATTGCTGGTGATAAATGTATTAAGCTGCAGAATCACTATATAGCTTTAAAATTTCGATTGCAATCACAATTGTAATCTCCCAGGGAAAACAGTTGGCATAGCCAAGGTCACAAATCTTGCTGAAAGGCCCAGCTACTCGTCCTCCTTCTGGGGAGGGTGAGTAGAACAAGCCCATTGATCTGTTGACTTGGTGCCGAATTCTTATTCACACATTAGGTCCAAAATAGGCCTAACATTTATACTTTGTTATCTACTATTGTGCAAAGTCAGGGGGTGAGACTGTGGTAAAATCATTGACAACATAGACTACCAGATCTTCACCCAGCGTTTGTGTCTGCTCTAGCCTCCAGATGTATATAAGCAGTGATGAGCATTGCCATTTTCAATTGTTTGTGCCTCCTGCTTCCAGGACAGGCCACCAACATAAGGACATGGACCTGTTGGAACGAGTCCAGAGGAGGGCCATGCGCCTTGCTGGCCACAGGGCAGCTATGGCTGCATTCCTGCTGTGTGTGCTATAGCAAGCAGCATGCCACAGTCTTAACCTGCTTCCTTCACCCTCACTGAAATAATATTGCCTTTTTTTAAAATAAAAAAGCCCAACGAGAGAGCAATAAGGTATTTATGCCAATAGTAAAATTGCAACCCAGCTAATAATTGTATGTTGTCTAATGTACAATGGCACACTAAACAGTGACAGTGATCATTAAGGGGAAAAAAGTGCACTTGCTGTTAAATTCCAAATAAAAATTCAGTTACTAAGCTCTACACTCGTATTTCAAACCTTACACACACTCAGTTAAAAATGTTTGGTTCAGTCATTATGAGCTGTTCTTGAATGGTTTCTCTGATGAATTAGCTTAAAAGGGCTTTATTCAATGTCAACATAAACTACATACTGCTGGAAAGATGGAAAATGCCAAGATTACAGGCACTGCAGCATGCACCTTCCTTCAAGTTTGTGGCCTGGCAACATCAGATTTGTCCTATAAAGTGACACTTTGCTGAATTTGGGCCTGACTCAGAGTATCTCTTGCCCTGCTCATTCAGCAGATTGTAACATTTTTACTTCTAATACCTTTCATTGTGGAAGTCTAGCATGAAGAAGTGATATTGAAAGGGTTGCATATATGAAGCCTGGGCTCCAGGGACCTGTCTGGATCTTGTCCGGACCACAGCAGCTTGTCACAGCTCGTCAGGCTGCGGGTAGCAGGAGCCCCAGCATGTGTGTGAAAGAAGCAGAGGTCAATGGATCAGCTCTTTGGGAATAACTAAGTCACCTGGCTGTGACACTGATGGATAATAGGTAAATAATAAGCTGAATGTCCTGTTTGTCGTGACAACTGGAAACATGTGTTGCTATACTCCTCTGCCTATCAACTGAAAGTGCTTTATTGATCATATAAATGTAAAAAAGTGCCTTGTGAGACATTAGCATAGGAGGAAGGTATAGATGCTTGGCATAGCTGGAATGACTGCTTTTCTCATATATTTAGCCACTCATCATGCCATCAGACTACTATCCCCTACTGGTTATTCAGACTAGCAGTAATGATGCTTCAGAGAGATGTTTAAAAGCAATTAAAAAGGACTTTAGGGTGCTAGGGTGCTTCACGGCTCAGGTGCGCAGGTAGTGTTCTCCTCAATCTCTTCAGTAGCTGGGAAGAATAATGAAACAAGGAGGAAAACCCACTCAATTAATATGTGGGTTAGAGGCTGGTGCCATGGACAAAATTTTGGGTTCTTTGATCTTGGGGAGCTTTATGACGTATAGGGTCTGCTGATGACAGATGGAGTTCATCTGTCCCAGAGGAGGAAAAGAATCCTCGTTTATGAGCTGGCCGGACTTGTTGAGAGGGCTTTAAACTAGGTCCAAAGGGGAAAGTGGATGAAACTGGGCTTGCTAGAGTTGAGTCTAAGGGTGGCAGGCCACTTTTGGCAGGGAAATAGACAGCCTGGCTCAAGTGCATCTGCACTAATGCATGCAGCATGGGCAACAAACAGGAGGAGCTGGAAGCCATTGTGTGACATGATGGCTATGACATAGTTGCCACCACAGAAACGTGGTGGGATGACTCTCATGACTGGAGTGCTGCAATGGGTGGTTATATGCTCTTCAAATGGAATAAACAAGGTAGAAAAGGTGACAGGGTGGCTCTCTATGATAGTGTTTTGACTGTGTAGAAGTCAACAACTGGAATGGAACAATTGAATGTTTATGGGTAAGGATGAAGAGGCAGGCCAGTGAGGCAGATATCCTGTTGGGAGTCTGTTATAGACCACCCAGTCAGAATGAAGAGGTCAATGAAGACTTCTACAGACAGTTGGCTGAAGCCTCACAATTGGCAGCCCTTTTTCTTGTGGGGGCTTCAATTTACCAGGCATCTGCTGGAAATACAACACAGCAGAGAGGGAACAGTCCAGAAAGTTCCTGGATTGTGTAGAAGACAACTTCCTGACTCAGCTGGTAAGCGAGTCCCCCAGGGATGGTGCCTTCCTGGACATGCTCTTTACTAATAGAGAAGGGCTAGTAGGAGATTTGGTGGTCAGTGGCTGTCTTGGGCTTAGTGACCATGAAATGATAGAGTTTTTAATATTAGGCAAAGTAAGGAGGAGGGGCAGCAAAACCAACACCATGGACTTCTGAAGCGTGGACTTTGGCCTCTTTAGGATATTTGTCAAGAAAGTTCCTTGGGAAATGGTCCTAAAAGACAAAGGGGCCCAGGGAGGCTGGACCTTGTTCAGAAAGGAAGTCTTAAAGGCACAGAAGCAGACTGTCCCCATGTGCCGCAAGAAGAACTGGTGGGGAAAAAGACTGGCCAGGCTGAACAGGGAGATTTTCCTGGGACTTAGGAGAAGAAGGAGAGTCTACCACCTCTGGAAGAAGGGGAAGGCCACTCAAGAAGAATAAAGGGATTTAGTTAGGTCATGTAGAAAGGACATGAGAGAGGGAAAACCTCAGCTAGAAGTCAGCCTGGCTGCTAGGGCAAGAGATAATAAAAAGCAATTTTACAAATACATCAATAAAAAGAGTCAGAGAGAATCTCCATTCTCTATTGGATGAGAGGGGGAACATTGTCATCAAGGGTGAAAAAAAGGCTGAGCTACTTAATGCCACCTTTTCCTTGGTCTTTAATAGCCAGAGCAGTTATCCTCTGGCTACTCAGCCCCCTGAGCTTGAAGACAGGGATGGAGACCAGAATAATCACCTCATAATCCAGGAAGTGGTAGTCAATGACCTGCTATGCCAATTGGACACATACAAGTCTATGGGGCTGGCTGAGATCCACCTGAGAGTGCTGAGGGAGCTGGCAGAGGAATTGGCCAAGCCGCTCTCTGTCATTTATTGGCTATGATGGTCAACAGGGGAGGTCCAAGATGACTGGAAACTTGTCAACATGATCATTTTATACTGCCATCAGTTGCCTGATCACACAGGCCAACTCTGCAACAGCCCCTCACAAGTCTTCTTTCAGACAGTCCTGCCATAGGTTCTCATAGGCCCAGCTCCTCTGCTGCCCACTGTGGTGCCAGCATCACCTGCTGGACACAACAGACAGAGATGGCTCCCTCAGGGGCCCTTCACATGGAAGGACACCACTG
>JAVSBS010010249.1:0-31699 GCA_033124195.1 Coracias cyanogaster | reverse complement strand
TGTGATCAGGCAACTGATGGCAGTGTAAAATGATCATGGCTGAACCAGCACAACACAAACCTGCATTGAGTTTATGGCATAAATGGTCAAGTTTTTAAACATATATATTTTCCACAATATTCTAGAACATTACATATACAACATACCCTTTAAAGAAACACAAGGAGTGTTTATCATCAGCAGTACCATGATTGCCAAGCTGCAGTATATAGCTGGGATCTGGGAACCATTAATCTTTAGTATAATTCTTTGTTTAACAGCCACCTGCAGGATCCCATATTAGAATTTGATTTGAAACTTTGTGGGAATAATTTCCAAGCCTTTATTTGTGACATTCGCTCCTGTTAGGCAGTATGAAATCTTGGAGCTGAAGTTCTAAAGATTATAAACTTTTCTTTGAATTTGAGGAACAGGAGTGAAGTATTAGTTTTATTAGCTTGATTCATCCTTCACTTATCTCTAACTTCCTTTTGCTTCAAATGAATCAGCACATTTTAAATTAATTTTCTTAATTGATTGTCATTCAAACACTGCCATTCTGACCATCAAAAATATTAGCATATGAAATTCTGCAGCTCAGAAACTGGGAAAGCCACATACATGATGGGGGACAGGACAGTGGTCAGATAAAAGGCTAAAGTCCTAAAGAATATTTCTTTGAAAGTGGGAAAATTCTCAATGCATTTAGAGTAAGAAAATACTTTCTAAAGGTTGTCTTGAAAGCTTTGCAAATAAAGGAAACTAAGACATAGCCCAGTCACCTCCAGAAGATTCTTATCAAGGAGAAGAATTGACGTTACTGATTGCCAACACCAAGAATGTCTCCAGAGAAGACAGAAAATCTGTCTCTGATAAATGTGTCCAGGTCTTTGGAGGGCAAGACAAAGGGAATCCTTTTTCACTATTTTATTTTGTTATGATTGGCTTTACAAGAATGCTTTGCAGAGTCTTAAAAACTGAAATAATAATCTTCCAGCAACATGATGAAAAAATATGGAAGTAAATAATGCATCCAATCTGAAGCAGAGTCAGAAATCTCCATGTTAGCTATAGAGAATTCTTAGCATCAGAGGAGCCAAGATGGATTCTGGAGACTTCAGAAGTCTCAAATCCTTCATTTGAAAGGATTATAGAAAGTGAGATGAGTGGATGAGAGGGTGGGGTCACCGGTTCCTGCAGGAGAGGAGAGGAGGAGTTTGCTAGGGTCTCAGAAGGATGAAACTGAGAATTAAATTAACAGCTCTACTGAACACAGATTCAATTCAGTTAAGACCTTTTTTATGTGGCCATAATAACCATACTGAGAAAACACGTCACTGCTTCCCAGGCACTAAGTGCCTTTCTGTCCCTTAGAGGCTAACGGCTTCCTCACTAACATCCCTATTTACTCCACAAGAACTGACCATCATTTCTCTCAAATCATCTCATTCATTCAAGAACACAATTTAAACTCTTCACAAAATTTCCTGGGGAAAGCACATGCCTGGGCCTAAAAGGTACCTGCTTCTTCAGAGCAGGTCACTGGAGGTAAGATTATTTCTCGCTATAAACTTTGCTTCTTTTACATCCTTAGACTGTCACTGCTACTGAACTTCCAATAACACATTGTGCAATAATTCAGTATGAAGACAAAATAGTCTACTTTGACAATCAGAAGGATCTTGCATTGGAAAATTAAAAAGTCTGTTGCCCTTTTGTGAATTGTTACTGGCCTATGCTCCTCAGCTGTCTTGCCAAAGTACTGTCAGTGTCTATCAATGTAATCCAGAGTGTGCATCCATCTTCTCTGACCACAACCAGGACTGGTTAAGATAGGAGATGGAGCTTTTTAAATAATGGAGTCTTTGTGTATGTATATATGCAGGAAAATGGGAAAGTTCAGTCTTATGGATATACAAACATGTCACGGCAGCACCACATCTAAATTACAAATACTGTTAAAAATTTTTGCATCTTATAACCTCATATACATGTGCATATCCTATAAGAAAGACTCAAGGGCACATCTCAGCTATACGTAAATTCCTTGAGTAACTGATATCAATGCACAGTCCCTTCTTTTACAACACATGGCAGGGTCTAATACCTGTCTTTTCCACTGTATCTTCTGATGATGATATTGTTCTGCATAGCTCACAGCAAATGATCTCTTTAATGTCATTATTACTCTACTGGGATTCTTTATAAGGTACTACCTCTTCTACCACTTATATGGTGTTAGGATCATGCTTCTTCACGCTTTGCCTTTGCAGATCCCATATCAAGCTAGCTGCTTGTGTAATATCAAGAGGCAAAGCTTATTTGAGGTCGTTACAGCAATGACAGCAGACCCCTGTATGGTACACTTGAGGCTTTGTGCTCTGGCTCATACTGGGATTTGTACTTAGCAGTGGTGTCCTAGAAAGAAGATTCATCTTGCAAGAGCTGAAAATTCAGCCTGTGAGAACCATCTAGCACTCATCCGCTTACAGGGGTATAAAGGATCACACATCACTTTAGCCTCTTTCTGTACATATAAGCTGATTTTGCTTCAGAGGGCAAAACCTGTTAATGTTGGCTTGCAGACAAATGACCTTTGTATGTCTGAAATGTATCTTTGGCTAAACACGATACTGAGTGATTTTGGCTATGGTGTTGAATTACAAGACCTATGAAGCCTCTCCAAGTGTGTGCTTGTAGTGTTGAAATGGCAACTTAGAAGTGGGAGTACAAGCTTGCAAAAGGAGCAATATGGAAACTTTGGCACCCTCCTGAACCCTTCCCTCCCCTGTTTCCTCTCTGGAAAGTGCTGAAAAGCATCTCTCAAGGGTTGTCCTCATGTGCCAGCGTATACTAGATTATTTTGGGCACTAGATGTGTTACCTGCAGAAATTTTAGCTGCAAACGTATCTGAAGCTCACATAGCTTTTAAAAATGGTACAATTTTCATAAAGTGAGCAGAATGTTTTTGGAAAATATTCACACTTCACATACTTTCTGGAAGCATCCCTTAGATTTGCAAGATCCAAGAAATTAAAGTTGCGTTTCTTTGTGTCAGGGAAGGTGATAGGGCTGATTAGGCAGTCTCCAAAAAAAGTTTGGAGTTCATTCAAAGAGTTAGAAAATCCCAAGAGTATCCAGCTATAGAAGCAATGATAGTGAAAACACTTCAAAAATTAAATGCAGTGACTTTCCTAGCATGAAACACAGGTTTCATTTGATCTGTTCAATTCCCTACATGCTTTCTGACTTGCTGTGTAGTACCTGTGATATCTTGACTCTTTCTAATTAACTCTTAGTATGGGGTGGATTTGTGCAGCACAAGTTCACTAGGTTCTTTCTCCTGACCTGCCTTCATGAAGCCAGTTTTAGAAGAAACGCAGACACTTTCAGTGAAACATTATAATACTATGCATTCTGCCACAACTTTTACTCAAAATGCAGTCTAATCTTACTGAAAGTACATAGTCGTTGAGTGTTTGACAATAAAGGCAGCAATTCTTCCGCATGAAAGTGGTACTGTCTTCTTTTAGTGTCTCTTGTCCCTCTTTTCTGTATTATCTGTTTGATAATACAACACATCTGTTGATGGAGAATAAAATCTTTAAGAGGTAAGACATAGAAATACAAAGAATGGTGTTGTTAGGCTCCATAAGAAAAGTTGGCATGCAAAACTAAGTTTGGTTTTCAGTGCTCTAAATTGATACTTTTCCACAGTATACAAGAAACTAGGGCTTCACTTGAACAACACAGCATCGTTTAGCATTTTATAGAGTATTTTGTTTTTGTTGTGGCTAGGAGGCAGAGGTAATCACTGATGTCCTCTTCAGAAGCTAACAGTTAACACCCATGCTAAGTGTACTCTTTACAGCACAGTAGAGTAAAGCTGGGAAATTGCCAAAAGCACTGTGCACATCAAGAAGGATTAGAAGCAGGTGACTGCCAAGCAGCTATAACAGAAAGCCCTTATATGCAAACAAGCAGAATTATCTTCTGCCTCAAGAAAGAGCTTTAAAAAAACCTTGAAGTGTAAATACTATTGAGCTAGGTTATAAATCTTTAGAAATTGGAATATGAGGGAGAGAAGGCTGATACAGCTATAGGTTTTGCACTTAGACTGAATTTCCCAGAGTCAAACACTGCTTTATTAGCCGTGACACCAAGATAGAAGTATGATGGTGTTGCTGCCTTCTACCAGTCTCCTTGCCAGTCACTGCAGCCATTAAAATGCCAGAAGCAAGGAGCTGCAGAAATAATGTACATATTGATGGAGTCGATATTGTTTTTAACTACCCCTGCAAGAATTGTACTTGTTTTGTGTATTTCAGAGAATGCTTGTTTCTGATACTTATGGCTGAACATCTGTTTTATAATCTCTGGAGAAAGCTCTGCAGAATAAATTCACCATCATTAAATAGAGAGCAGTGTTGATCTATTTACTCCCTAGTTCAGAACATTACTGTTATTTAAGGGCTTGAAATGTTTCTCTTCATGGCTAATTGATCTTGATCCATGTGACAGCTCCTCCTCTCCAAATAGGAAATACCACTAAGGGATTCTTTGCCTTTCTTAAAGCCTGTGTCTTTATCTTAAAAGTTGGCTGTGCTCAGCTAGGCAGTGGTTCTGATGGGGTTAAAGGTAAGGTGGAACCAGGATTAAAACACAGGTCAAATCCAGACTGCCCCGACAACCCAGAAAGCTGATGTCAGGCATCTTCCACCCTGCCATAAAACCAAAGGATGAAGTAGCCAAGCTGCTCTAATCAAATTTGAGAAGAGAAAGTACCCACTCACTGGAGAATTTGGTTTGTGCCACCCTCATGACACATAGGAGGGACAGTCACACACATTGCTTATGGTGGGAGACCATGTGAAACACCCAAGATGCCACATTTGCTGCTACATGGCTTCCAGGCTGGCTCTTGGAAAACCAGTTACTGTCTCCTTTTACCAGTTAGCAATCTCATTGCAAATCCACTAGTGAAAAAACATCTCTCAGCTTGACATGCCATTACTCATCATTACTTTCCATGTCACATTCCTGCCTGTATCCAATGCTTTTACATGGTCTCCCCCTGTATCTGCCTCATTCAGTTCCTGCCTCCTCAGCAGTCAGCTTGTCAAAGCTGGCAGGCTTTGATTTTATCCATTATTCAAAAGGATACCAGGGACAACAAGACATTTTAAATTGCTTTGTTCCTTTCTCTTTCAAGGCCTGATCCTGTTCCTCATCTCTGTAGCTCACATCTTCCTGTGGGCTCTGCTTGCTGCTGTAATTAGAATAATCTGGCAATATTGCAGTGCTGATTGCAGCTGATCACAGCAGCCGAGCAAGAGGTTGCTGGGAGGTAAGGGCTTCACAAGATCCACAGAACACACACACAAAATCCTGTTTTTCATTACATTTTAATGGGGAGGAAGGTCATAGAGTGAGCTCACAAACTGGCACAGAGCTTGTGCCTAGGAGAAAGAACACAAACTGGAAACACTATGATTCTATCTTTGCTTTTTCCTTCTCTCTTATCAGTGACTGCATTCTCTGGCATGCTAAATCAGTATTTGTTTTATAAATTTTTTCAAAAAAAAATCTTTATTTGTGAACTAGAACTATTTTATATTGAGTAGAAATTATTTACTGAACAATTTTTTTAAAAGTGACTGCAGAAGAACTAAAGATTATAAGGTCAGAACAGAAAACAAACACAAAGGTGGCAGGTTAATTTAAAGAAAGATCCCTTGGGGTTTGAAGACAGGAAGCTGGAGCTGTCACATCAACTCACCATTCACCTCAGACATCACAGAAGTGAAAACCTTAAAATATGTTTACAGTTTTGGGGCTCTGAGCCTGGAACAATAGATCCTGAGTCTTCCATTGTGTATTTCCCATAAATTCCCCGAGTGTGTTGTCCTGCCAGATGCAAGACAGAGTATGCATGTCTAAATGTGCTGCCCAAAATCTGAAATTAAACATTTTGAACATAGAATTATAGAATGGTGTATATTGGAAGGGACAGTTTTTTCTATATCACCAATTACAAAGATAAGATACATCACAGTATTTTGTTGCCTAAGGGGACCTCTCATTTGGGAGTTTGAGTAAAAATTATTACAGACAAAGTAACACATATAATGGTAAGAGAGAAAGTGGTCTGCAAATAAAACTTTACTTCCTTGCTAAATTGGGTCCTGCAAGTGTATTAATGATTACAAATTATAGCTGATGCAGAGGCTTCTGCATTTGTACTGGCTGTGGTTGATGTGTAACTGCAGCTTCGTTTGTGTCCAGCACAACTACAGGAAAGAAAACTAAATGAGGAAATTAATATGCGGTGCTCAAGGTTGAGATGATCAGACAGATTTCTACTGCTTCAATGCAAGCTGAGACCTACTCAGAAGTTCATTGTGCCTGTACAGTGTTTCCCTACTTCACCAAAACTGATTCATGGGCAATCCTCAGAACGGAGAGGCTAATTCACTTTTTTTTTTTGAGTCTATAACCTGCAGTGGCTATGTTCAGCCTTACTTTCACTAACAATGTGAAAGTGAGACAGCTCCAAACTTGTGGTTGACATCTTAATAGCAGCTTTTCTCCTAACATCTTCATGTTATGTCTGTACTTGTCAAATCAGGCACATGATTAACAAGTACTGAGAAAACAGGGCAGAATTGATGCTAAATAAAACATTGTTTTGCATCACCTTATCCCTTTTCTCGTGAAAATTAATTTGACACTTTTTCAGTAACTTAATTCTAATTTACTCCTTTCTTCATTTATTTTTCAAAAATCTAAATCTTTCTATTATATGCTCCATAACATTATTTCCTTCCCCTCTCCCTACAAACCTTTTTGTTTGGTATCCCTAGCTAGCATGGATTACTCAGGCACAATTTGAGGGGTGTCTTGGTGGATGCTTTATGAAATAAGTGCCATGGAAAGCAGGAGGTAAAGTGGGATTAAAAAAATTTTTAAAAAATATAGAAAAACAACAACAAATAACATCTTAAACAGAAGAGGTTCAGGCTAAGCAGTGTTCATCCTGGTAAAGGCATCTGTTCATCTCCCCTCCAAATGAACATGGAGAAAAGAAGCACAGAAGGAACTCCAGCCATTACTAGCAGCTTCGTCTCAGCCAGCCAGCACTTGCAAGTGTGGTTAAACATCTGCAGGAGCTTTGCTTCTGCAGGTGTAGATTTGCTTTTTCAGCTGGTGCTGGAGATCACAAGAGCCAAACCAAAAAGAAATGGTCACAGCAGTTTAATGAAGTGCCACTTGGTTTTCCCTCAGTTCTGAGAGGCATCCTTTGCCTTTGAGTCCTCTGGTAACCCTTTGATGAAGTCTGGCATGTCACTGAAAAGTTATTTTCTCATGCTTTGCTGTCCTTTTAAGTCTTTCATCCACAAGTGTTTCTGCAAGTTAAATGCTTTCTAGTTTAACAGCTGACATTTCCCTCAGATCTGGAGCTTAGTGCTTGCCAGAAACCAAATTCTACCAGAAGGGAAGAAACCAGGTGGAAACTCACATATTGAAACTTTTCTCCTTCATGGCTGCAGCCTTGTTTTATACTGCCTGAGCATAGAGACTAACCTCATTACCTCCAACTTTAAATGACCCCAGTGCAGACACGAGATCAAGGAAGAACAGAGCACTTTTGATTTGTTTTGAACTACACTTTGGCCAACATCTATCAGATTGCCTTATTTATTGATAAAAATTTAATGTCATCTGATACACTCTACACGTGAATGCTTTTATAGCTCATGCCTTAAGGTTTGGAAATTAACAAATACAGAGCTTCTCATTTGGTCCTCGGGTGTTACCCACATCTCAGCAGGATCTCTAATGCATTTTCCACATCATTTAATGCCTTGCAAGATATAACAACACATTGTGTCATTTTTCAAAAGCAATTAAGCTAAAGTTATGATTTGAGGGAAGCCGCCTGCCACTTCATCAGAAAGCAATATGTTTCTTTTGCCAAAAATCTAGCGCTCTAACTCTAAAAAGTAACTCTTAGGATCTGAAGAAAAGTTTGTAGCATAGCTCCCCTAAACAGTTAAATGTTACAGCCAGACCCTGGAATTCCAGCGTTTGGCATTACAAGCTGTGTGGGCATAACTAGGTTTGATTCCAAAGCAGCATAGTTCGTCTATAAAAAACATCTAATCCAGTCACTCTACCTTGTTGATTTAGCACAGGTGAGACACTAACACATTGACACGACTCCCAGGGCTGTCGCATGGCCATCCAGGTTGCACAGAAAGCAAAGAATCCAAAGCTCGTCTGAAACTACCCATGGAGACAAACCCTGTGTCCTCTCAGTCTCCTGGGGGAGGTGGCATGGATCAGAGTCCACACTAACCAGTTTTACCGATTATCACTAATGTTTTGCTGGCAGAAACATGGTGGTCAAAACAACAAGGAAGACAAAGGAAGACACGTCTGTGGCCAAGCTCCAGAAGCCAAGGAATAGCCAGGAGTTAAGAGATTAATATCAGGAGCTGCCTGGAAATCACTGCTAAGGCCCTCGAAGGTTAAAACTTCCATGAAATATCAGACACACAAACTGTATGCACATGCTGAGCCAACTCACTAACTCCCAGACAGAAGCTATTGGTCTCACTAGAGGTAAAATTTCATTTTAGGCCATTTTTAGTAATTTATAATACTCTAATTCCTTTTAATCTCATGCTTTTTTATGTTTTCATTTATGGCAAAGCTGAAATATTTTGTTAAAGTTGAATGGAAATCAGCTCACATTTTCTACTCCGAGTTAAAAACGTAAGCAATTTTGCAAACCTAATTATACATATTTAGAAAAAGCTTAGAGGCTGGTTAGAAACCATTCCTGCCCTGGAGACCTTACAAGCTTATGAAAATCTGGAGATCAACAAAGGGCAGAACCATCATGCTCATTTTGCACATTTCATTAGATCTAAAGAGCAAGCCAAATGTGTGGTGAGGAGAAATAGGGCAGGGTAGGAGGTCTGGCTCAGAGCCTTACAGTTATGTGCATTTGCAATGCAAATTTTTCACATATGCAGTAAAGTTGCTATTACAGATGATCAAGAGTTGGTTTAAAAATATATGAACTGAACAGTTTATGAATAACTTCTGTTTTCAGCTTGTAATTGGTTTCAGTTCCAGTCCACAGAGCAAGAAACCTCATATTGGACGCTTGTGTTAGGTTCAGAAGGGGTATCAACCCTCCTACTTCAAAGCACAAAACAACCTGTAAGTACAGGCAATGCAAAGAAACTTGAAAAAATGTGGATATTTTTGGCACTTACCTAACAGGGACTTTGTTTTTCCACATGGTGTGTGGCAGAGTAGTTGGTACTCTAGGAAAAATACACTGAATTAAGATTAGTTGGGCCTTACTTCAATACTCTCTTTTCTATGTACCTGCCCATTCTTCAGATCAGTTACTTCTATTCCTAGTAGAGTGTTCAGATGTATCTCATTCCTCAGTAATTAACATTAGTACTGTGGTCTTGAATGGCAAAAGAGATTCATCAGCCAATCTTACTCATCCCAACTTGAGCCTATCATTTTTTCAGCTGAATAAAATATTTTTCTGACTGCTGTCACTAGCTAGAAAAGGGCAAATTAAATAGATCCATGTCCTGGTTTTCACTGGGATAGAGTTAATTTTCTTCCTAGTAGTTGGGACAGTGCTGTGTTTTAGATTTAGCACGAGAAGAATGTTGCTAAGACCCTGACGTTTTAGTTGTTGCTGGCTGGGCTTACACTAAGTCAAGGACTTTTCAGCTCTTCATAATGCCCTGCCAATGAGCAGGCTGGGGTTGCACAAGAAACCGGGAAGGGGCACAGACAAAACAGCTGACCTCAACTGGCCAAAGGGATATTCCATGCCATCTGATGTCATGCTGAACAATAGAACTGGTGGGATTTTGCCAGGGAGTGGTGGTCCACTGCTCAGGAACAGGCTGCTGTCGGTTGTTAGGTGGTGAGCAATTGCACTGTGCCTCACTTGTTTTATGTATTCTTTTATCATTATTATTCTTTTCTCTTCCTTTTCTGTCATATTAAGTTGTCTTTATCTCAACCCATGAGTTTTACCTTTTATCTGATTCTCTTTCCCATCCCACTGGTGAGAAGTGAGCAAACAGCTGTGTGGCATTTAGCTGCCTGCTGAGCTAAACCACAACAATCCATCACTTTTAAATTTCCTGTAATGATTTAATAAGGCTTTGTTAACTCTTTCAAATATATATATATTTATTCCAGAGCGAATGCAATCCCTTATGTTAATGGTAGTCCTAGACATATAAAGAACAGGACATTTTGTAGCTATTTATTTTCATTTTGCAAAAGCTAAGTGGAAGCTGATAAGAAGATCTCTTCTACTGTATTACAAAGTACTATCCATGACCAGGTTCATTCAGTGAAAAGAAAAATCTATTTTTCCTTAGGTTTAGACAAGAGAAAGATCCAAACCTGTTCTTATGTTGGGAGCGGAGTGGAAATTCACTAGCAAAAATTGTGTTTGCCATTACAATACCAAAAGATTGAAATCTGCTTTCATTTTTAGGCAGTCTATGAGACAGTGTACGACTCAGGATGCAGGTGTGGCAGCTTGACACCAGCAGAGACTAAGTCTCTTGGAACCTGCTCATGGCAACCCAAAAATTAGTTTATAATTCTAACGTTAAATTAAGTGTTAGAGAGTTCTTCATTTACCAGATTTTTGTAGCACGATTTCACCATGTGGAATTGGAAATTAACTAAGTACAGAGCAAAGGGAGTAAATTCACAAGCTGAAGCACCTGCTGCAGGAATGACAGCTATTACAATTATTTTCCTAACCCTAATGTATCTTATTTAATGTAAATCTGATTGGCAGCTCACTTCAGTAGGATTACCTCACCATAGAATTACCTTGGTAAACTGCCTCTGACCTAAGTCAGACATCTTCAAAGATCCATAAAATGCCTTTGAGAGATGGAAATTAAATTAATTACTTAAAAAACAAAAACCAAAAACAAAGAAAAAAACCCCAGGAGACACATCAGTTTTGTAATCCACTATGGTATTGCTCTTGGTCTGTCTTGTTTGATCTCTTTGTTCCTACTGGGCAAGCAACTTCTTCTTTTGCCTGTTCCACCATAACTGAGCCTGTACCCTTCATACCTGCCAACTCCAAGAGTGAAAATTACTCCTTTTTTTTGTCTTGCCATCTAATTGATTAGTATCATAAAACTATACTAATTAAACAGTTGTCTCTAACTTGTAGTTAGCTTTGAGTTAGTTGCTTCTTTGTCAGATATGAAAGTACCGTGTGCCAGAAAGCTTTTTATTTCTGCATCAGGCTGCTTAATAAAACCTGTTAAATAGCTGCAACACAAACCAAATGTTACTATGCATTTGTAAGGCAATTTCTGAGTTAATTGAACCAATTCATTACTGTAAAAATAAGTGGCATCTACTGCATTTTGTCTTGCTTAGACTTCTGATAGATAGAATTTTAATTCTATCCACTTCATATAAATGACACACTTGAATAGTCATAATGGAGAAAGTTTAGCAAAGTGTCATGCACTGATCCAAAACTCATTGCAGAGAACTTCTTTTGTGTTAGAAGTCCTGTAAATTTATTTTGCCTGAGTCAATTCAATTTTCTACTCAAAACAAAAGCCAACAAGTAATTTTTTCTATTTTTTTGGTTGAGCTGTGGGGCTTCCTTTCACTTTTGAAACTTGGCGTAAATGTCCTATATTATGCGCTCTGAAAAAAATTTTCAGAGCTCTGAAAAAAGGTTGCAAACTTCTTAAGTAGTTGCATTATAGGCATATATAAGAATATATGTATTAGTGTAAGTGAAAATTTTTAAGAAAGACAGTATTAATTTTCTTCTTGAAGTAGGGTATTGTGCTCCACACAATACATTAATTATTAAACATCTATGTTTTGTATCACTGTTTTTTTCCTTGCCTTTTGGCAGCTGTTAGAAAGAATTTATAGAAGGAATATGACAAACTTAAGGTCTGTAGTATTTTTCTGATTACTGCTTGTCTTTGAATTTATCTGGAAAACATAGACTAGCTTTTAAAAACATATTTTATCTATCTCTATTCAGAAGAGTTTTCAATTAGTCTCTTTGTCATTTAAGTGCTGGAATGTAAGAGGAATTAATCAAGTCTTCTGTACATAAACCGTATCTTCTGGACAATTCTTTCTGTAAAGAGTCTATAGTGACAGATAATTAAAGGTTATCAGTATGGAAGTAAGAAGGATAAATAAAACCAACACATGAAAAATAAAAGGGTTTAAATGTAAACTGGGTTCTTCATTAACTACCCTTTAAAAACCTGTCTTTAAGAAATACCTTGCTGATTCAGACTACTACATAATACTAGGTCTCTGCTAGACATTTACTCTTTCATCTCTCCTCTTTGTTTTCCATATTTGCTATATTTAATCTCTGAACAGGTACAAATACTGGGAATCAGGCAGGGGTCACCTTGAGTTTGTACAGCACCTAGTTCAAATTAGTCCTATCTTTAATGGCAAAGTTACTACTCAATGTCATAAGATCACTATCAAAATGGCACTCCAACAAATCAGTTCCAATCCTACAAAGGCCCTGCCAGAAATAATTGGACCATTGGAGAAGCATGAAGTAAAATAATTGCAGACAAGTCTTTGGAGGATCACAGATGCATACCAGAGAATACGAATATATTCTCTGCTGTATTTCACAGGCAGAAATCTAAGCATATGTATCAGGTAAGCTGTAACTTCTGTTACTTAGCATTTACAGAATGAGCAACAGTGAAAATACAGTGAAAATGTGTGAAGGAGAGAACTAAACCTTTTTCATAACATTTTTCGCCAAAGAAGTCATTCAAGACAATGGAACTTGTTCAGTGCTAAAGACACAAGGTAAGTTGCCTTTCTTTATTGAAAGTTTCAGCTGAGTGGAAAAAATGAAAATTTTTAAAAATCATTTTCAGATAGGGAAATTATTCCTGAGTGTGGGTGTAGATAGAAAAATAAGGGTAGCACTTAAGATCAAGCAAGGAGTAGGAGGAAATGTCTGTAGAAAGGAAAGTAGAATATTATATCCTTAAAGTACAAAGTTAAAAGACATCTGAAATACATCTGAAATACCATCAGAAATAACATGAGTAAAAAGAATGCAAAGTTATGAAGCATAGCTTGATCATTTGTCAATAGGGGTCAAATGTAATTTCATTTATTTCCTGCCAAAAAATTGATTCTGTTTTCTTTTGACAATGAAAAAAAGTTCCATTAACCTAAAATAAATCTTCTATCTTTTGGTTTTTTTGAGGCTTTATAAGAAAAGCAGTTGAGAAAATTATTAAACTGTTGGAGGAGGAGTCATAACCATCAGCCCAGAAGATTTTCAACAGCTCTCAGGATGTGTGTGGCCTAAATTATTTTCCTGCCTCTAAATTAGAGCTAGCTGAGTGGCATGATATCTCTAAATACAGTAAAAAATAGTACTAGGAAGGGTACTTTCAGCACAACTAAGTAAACCAGAGGCAATACAGCAGGATAATTCACCTACCACCTTTTTTGATTGTAGGTAACCAAGGCAGAAATTCATGTAACCCAGCATTGGGGAATCAGATGGAGACTGCAGGGAGTGCAGGAGGGGGAAGCAGGATGCCCAGGAGGACATCCTGGCACATCACCTACTCCCACCTCCTCTTCTGGACAGGGAAAGCTCTGACAGGGACTCATCTGTGCACTTGGCGCTGTCGGTCTTCAACTCATCCAGCTCCTGCCATTGCAGGATGTCCTTCTCCTCTCTTCCTGTTGCTTCCATTGGTTTCTAGTATCTACCGAGGCTTTCCAGCTGGTCCCTGAGGTTGATTAAGCTCTGGGCTGAGCCTTTTCTGGCTGCATTTGAAGTAACAAAGTCCCGGATGCTTCCCAGAGGGGTATTTCCCATATTTTGGCGCAACGTTGCACTGCAGCCAAAGGAGAGATGGGCAGGAAAAACAGAAGCTGTGGTAGGGCCTCTGGAAGAGATGGAATTGTCTTAGGAAACTGAGAGCAAAAAGAGACAATTGTGCTGCCTATTGATTGTTTTGCCTCTGACTTCAATTTAAATAAAATGAAAGGACACAGACTTTGTCAGCCTAAGCATATAATTCCTGTCATCAGTAACTATCGTGATTTTCACTCTCAAGTTGGTCAGTGTGACATTGTCCATGTTACCTACTCGCAACTATTGGCTCAGGCTTTTGGCTACCCTAATGTAGACCCACAAAAGATTTCCAAGATTAGGATTAAAGCCTTTCTAATTTAACCCACTATCTCCATAATAGTTATTCTCCCATAACTCTTCAGGGAAGCCAGTCGTTGCCCAGAAGTCCACCACGTTTCAGTATTCAATTTGCAGAGCCAAAGGAAGTGCAAATACCTGTAAGTTCACATCTTGCTGTGCTACCTTCACCTTTGAAGCAATCATTACAGAACACTTTCCATGAACACTATAGGATGAACAGCTGTGCAGAGAAAGGCTATGATAAGGACTTTGTTTACTATGTTGTCAGGACAATGCTTTTTTTAAGTGTGGTGCTAAATTAATGTATGATAACAGACAGCTGCATGTGGGAACCTTCCCTCTATACATTACATAGCAGCACAAATCTGAAATAATTCAGAAGGAATTATTTGTAACATTCATAATCATACTTACTCACAAATATGCCATAAAATGATCCCAGGCTGGCAGTTTAATAGCTTTATCTCTGATTACTGTTGCCATAAAAACCTCAGAGAAACAGAAGTGCCTGCATTTGGATGACAAAATCCCCAGCTATTTCAAAGACAACTAAAATTTTAAAACAATAAAGATGTTTTTATTGTTCCCTACAGTAAAAGCATGACAGACTAAATAACGATACCGGCATAAATTCAAGGAAAGCCTCTCTCTCGAGCAAAAGCTCAGACAGGAATTGTTGGCCTCAGGCATTAGCTCAGTGTTCATAGCAATCTTCATAGCAATTCTTATTTCGAAGTAAAAACCGCCCCATGTTAAGATAAATTTGAGACAATTTTTCAGTTCTAATGTGTTTCTTCTTTCAGATATCAAAGGTGCTTGGCATAACGTTTTCAAAACAGTTTTCTACTCAGTGCATTCTCCACTCTGCACAGACATCATAATTGTGAGTAAAACATATCCCCCATCATTCAGCTTTCCTTTTATTCTAAAATTTCAACTCTGACCTCCATCCCTTCCTGACCTGGCTGTTGCTTATCTCATTGGTGTCTATCAATTCCTTTCCATGCAGCATCTTATTCTTCTCTGTGCCCAGACAGAAGGTGAAGACTCCCATTAAGCTGGTATCACAGCTCTGTGCTTCCATGAGCCCACAGTCATGATGCAATGGAGTTGCTTCTAAGAGGTCACATCTATTCACCCTGTCTTCACAGAGCCAAAACATAAGTACATCTATGGCCTCCACAATATTTGAAATATGTTTGAACCATGTTGTCTATCCCAGTAAAATATCAATTGTGATATTACTCTAACATCTCCGCAAGGCAATACTGTATCTGCAAATTGTATTATTCTTCCATTTCCAGTCAAAGAACTGTCACTAGAGGAATAGCTTTTTATCATGGGAATTGTATCTCCTCTACTGAGAATCTAAAATGTTCTTACTGGTAAGGTTTTATCTGTGGAGAGGAAATCATGATGCCTGGAGTGCTCTGGGTGTCAAAAAAAAAGGAATATGGAACTAATTAGTGGTTGCAGTAAAAGGGTTTTGGGGCAGAAATTTCTCTCCCATGGGAAATTCTAACACTTGAAATGGATTTCTTTCTTAATTTGAGAAAAAAAAAAAGATATTTGCAAAAAGCTTAAAATTAAAACAGAGATGGAAAGAGAGTGATTCATAATGAGCAAAAGACTTTATTTCAGTAAGGCAAAACCACAGAAAGTAGATGTTAAAGTAATAAAGTGAAACAACAAAATAGAAAATACATATTTTGCCAATGGAATTAAATGAGCTGGAAATAATCCTTTCAACCGCCTTTTGTATAGGATTTCATCAAAATGGATACACTCATAGGAAGCTTTTCAGTTGCTAAAACTGTCCTTTCTTAATTTGCTAAATGACATTTCTCAGCAGCAAAATTTTCTCTCCGGTTTTTGGTTAAAAGCTCCCAGGAGCACTCGTATTGTCAGAGCCAGCTTGATCTAAGAATGCAAAGGGAGGTTTGTAAAGAGAGGCTACAGATTTCCACAGGCCAACAGGGATAGCCATAAATACAGAAGACCTTCTGCACAATGGAAGAAAGAAAGGCAATCTCCAAAGGTATTTGCATTAGCTAAAGTTAGGTCATTTGAGATAAAAGGTATCTGGTAAGTCCAATCTTTCACTGAAAGCAGAATGATCACCAATGCTGGAACAAGGTACCTATAATTTCGTCCAGCCTGGTCCAGTCACAAGTAGAGTCCTCAGGGATAAAACAGAAAGGTCAGTAAGTTCTTAGGCTTCATTACTTTTTGGTAAACAGTTAAAGAAATAAACAGATGCGGCAAAAAACAAGTCCACCACACTTTTCTCTCACTTTTAGTGGATACTTGCATCCACAGATCATAGAATCATTTAGATTGTAAAAGACGCTTAAGATCAAGTCCAGCCATTAACCCAGCACTGCCAGGTCACCACTAAACCATGTCCGTAAGTGCTACAACTAACCATCTTTAAAATAACTTCCAGGCTTGGTGACTCAACCACTTCCCTGGGCAGCCTCTTCCAGCACTTGAAAACCTTTTTGGTGAATAAATTTTTCCTGATATCCAACCTAAACCTCCCCTGGTGCAACCTGGGGCCATTTCGTCTTGTTCTATCACTTGCTACTTGGGAAAAGAGACTGACACCACCTCTCTACAATCTCCTTTCAGCTAATTGTAGAGAGCAATGAGGGCTTTCCACTTCAATTTAATATTTTGTTAATGATCATTATGGACATCTTCTGGACTCTTGTACATCTTCTCAAACAGGACTGGCTGTAAGCATGTGGGAGAAAGAGGTTCTGTTTCAATGTAAGCTTGATAACTTTGAAGAAGTGGTCTGAAATTAACAATAGCCAATTGTGACAAGTGTTTGTTCAAAAAAAAGAGATCAAGGAGATGCATGCAAAATGGAGACAAAAAAGTCTTAGGCAGCTTTCTGGTAGAAAAAAAAGCTAGAGGAGGTGACACTGGGTCACAAAGTGAATATGAGTAAATAGTGTACTCAGTCATTGGGATGTGTCTACATAAGAACTGAAAGAGAATCTGCAACAGTGACTAACCTATACAGCTTTAAACAATATACCCAAAGAGGTAGGAAGAAAGAGAGAGAACAACAAGAATGTTAGGAAGACTGAAAAAATAGACTTTGAAGAGAAGTGGATGTTTGGCATCTCAACAGTTTTACGAATGAGAATTGTACAATATAATTATCTAAGTGTCTTAGACTCATCCTAATTGCCAAGGAGTTGTGGATTACCCGCTTCCAATTGATTGTACTGTATAGTGTTTAATTTGTGAATGGTTGATTTGAAGTCTTGACCTGTGCTGAGGGAAGGATTTTGTTAGTGGAAGAATTATGCTTAATGCTGTTGGCTACTAATACATGCAAAAGGTAAACAGATAAAACGGGCACAAAGAGGGAGCGAGTTTCTGTATTTCCTCCCTAATTCAGAGATACAATAAGGCTTAGTTACACATTACAGAGGAAGAGGAATAGGGAACCTAGTTGTCTTGTATTGAGTGTAAGACAAGAATTTCAGCAGTTTTACTTGTAACTTCTGACTACAAGCTCCAGTGGCAGGAGATTTTTCTTTGATGCTAATGCAGCACTGATAAGTGAGTACTCTGGTGGTGCTCAATAAATTATTATGCTTTGTGTTGAGCCAGACATCAACCAATGCAGAGATAAGATGGAGCTTTGCCCAGTGGACAAAACCATACACTCTCTGAGTTGCATAATTTTTTTTCCTTTAAGGGGAAAAAGGATACAACAAAATATATTTATTGGCTAAATGGACCTTATCTCAGTTACATGGTTGTACCCTTCAGCACTAACACTGCGTACAATTAACCTTATTCCAGATATACAATACTGAAATTGTCATCAGAAGCAGCCCTGAAATTTGGGACTATTCTACAATATAATGAGACCAGAACAAAACCCATCATGTACAGCACTTATCTAAATGACTGACTGAATCAGTCAATTATTTGGAACCCTTTTATAGCCAGCTTCAAATGTATTTTTGGCAATAATCCATGTTTTCTAAACAATAGCCTCAACTTAGGGACAAATAAATTTTGTCTGTGGACTTCAGTCACCTTTACCTAAGCATACTACTGTTTCTATTTCACAGCCATGTGTTAAATTGACAATTACCATTACATCCTCTAATGCTACACTTTGGCAGCTTTGTTAGATGTTACTATCCAACAGTGAAGACGAAGAGGTTGAAGAAACTCCTGCACATATCGAACATGCCATAGGGACCAGATGGAAGAACCTGAGTAATTTGGCACTCTTAATGCTGACCTACATTATGAAGGGTTGAAACCATCCCTTTGTTAAGGAGACATATGAGATGACAATGTGCGAGTCAAAGCTCCAATAGGCTTACGTAACGCTTCACATTTTGCAACACATCCTAAGCAACTCCCTTTCAAAAGGCTGAAAAGAATTTGGTCTGATATATAACAGGAACTACAGTTATATTGCCAGTATTTTTACTACAGATTTCCTCTACAGTTTTGTGCTGAGAACAAAGATGCAACAGGAGAGAAATTCACTTCACTATAAACAGGCTTCATGCACAAAACCCTCAGAAATTTTAATAAAATGGAATGAAATTATTTTGCTTGTAATTTATGCAGCAGAGTAACCTTCAGCAGCTCCTGTAATAAGTCTCCATAGAACAATTTTCATGTCTGTATCTCACATATCAGCAATAACTCATTTGTCTGATGTTGAATGGCTCATGATTTTCATGTACATTATGCTGCACAATAAAGCTGGGATCTAAATGCTGGATCCTTTACAAGCCAGGGCAAGTTCTTTCAGCTTTCAATCTCCTCATCTGTAACGAGATAGAAATGATACTTCAGAGAGGCCCCATGGTATCAGCCCATCAAGTATTCAGTGTTTTGTTCAAAGCTCTTGGAGGACCATGGCTAGATACTATTTGTAGTAGTGTCAAATACTAGACATATTAAAAGAGGGTAACAGTGCAGTCAGAAGGTAAAGCTTTAGAAACAGACTTCAAAAAAATTCTTATGTCTGTCAATACTGAAATTCTGTTACTTTGCAAGTAAAGGTTTAGGGCCCAGGCAGCTCAGATATATTCAGAATTTAATTTTTATCAAGACATAAATGAATGTTAAAGCTGTAGATTCTGACAACTTAATTTAACTCCCCTCTCCCAACTGCATTTTCTGTAAAGTTGCATGTTTCCTTCCGCAGAACTTGTCATATCTTGGTCAATTATATGTCTACCAGGTATGTCTGTCACTAATATTTTAAAGAGAAGATTTAATACAATAATAACACTAATAAATTAAAGAGCAAAAACTTCTCCTCCACTCAACATGCATTTGCTCACCAACTCGTAATAATTTACTTTCCTTTGAAAATTCTTGGCGAACAAAAGGAAGAAAGTCATTATCTAAAGGGCTTTAAAAAACAGTACGGCTTTAACACAGACTTTGCAGCAAATAGAGTTTTGTCTTTTGCTGAGCTTGCAAACCAGCCTTTGGCTTCCAAAAGGGAACAGTGAACCAAGAAGCACCAAACAGCTATTACAAAGACATTTTAATATTTACTTCTTATTTTTAGAAACCTAAGACAGCAAAAGACTGTAGGGCATTAGCAATGCTCAAAAGTATTCACTAGTAAATCCTAGTAGTACAATTCGAGATTTAGGGCTTATGTATCTATATTCAACTCCACTTTAAGTTTGTGGTATGAGTCACTCCAATCAATTGCCGCCATATATATTTACACTACATAAGCTTTCCTACCTCTAATGGCTACACTAACAGAATTCATAAGCGTATCTGGAAAACTAAGCATTCAACAGTCTGGTAGAACTGTTGTCTGTCTAACTGGTTATCCTATAGATTGCAATTATCGGCTTATGTTGTACATCATTCCTGCAGACAAGGACTGAAGGCCTAGACTAGATGCTTCCATCCACAGAAATCCTGTCTGTTTGCATTCAAACATTAGCAGAAATAAGCTTTTAAATTCTCTGTGGATATGTTAATGCTTAGTGACTCCATCACTAAGGATTACTAGTCTAATAGCTCAGATCAGAAGCCCCAAATATTGGAGAGTTTATGTCTGCAAACACAATTACAGGCAGAGAAATACAGAAACAAATACTATGGTGAGAGGAACACAATATACATCTTGATGTAAGGCAGCCTGGGAATTGTGCTTGGGTCCCATCTGACATAATGTTATTCATGCCAGGGTTACTCAAGGACTAATGTTAAAACTACTCTGCAATCAGGATGTGTATAATCCACTGCTGGTGGATTTCTTTATGTTTGGTTTACTCATTTTGAAATATACAGTTTTTAGAGAAAGTGGCTGACAAAGGAAAACAAAAATTATATATTCTTTAGTAGATTTCAGGTAAACAATAGTAAGATATTGATTCTCCTGTGCAGTCATCCAAACAAAGGTCTTCAAAGTATTGGAAAGGTTTTAAGAATAAAGACAAGCAGGATCCATCTCTGACAATATCCATGAAGGATATAGCAATTGACTAATAAAGAGAAAATTAATCCAAGATTGGAAGAATTTTAACTTCTCATCAAGAAGAAACTTGGCCTAATTAAAAACCATTTTGCTATTTATTACCTTAAGGAAATATTGACCCTATTTCTTTATTTGCAACTGTGCTGTTTAGCATTTTTCTTACAAACCCAATATGATGTTTTCTCCTTTCAGATGGTTCCTGTCCCTTTCAGATTTACTGGGAAATTTGGCAACACTCAGATAAGTCCGTTCCAAACAAAAAGTGATCTCATTTCTTATATCTTTCAAAATAAGAGCAGATAACCTGAATTTTAATCTTCGGTGTATAATTCATAACTGCAGTAAAGACCTGATCTTTCCCTCAGTTAGCATGAACTGTTACAAATTAGACATTAATGTCTCTTGTGTTGTACTTACTGAAAATCGGGCTGAGATAGAAGTTGATTTGTTAATTGTCATTGCTGCAGGAGGGCACAGAAACTACAGTGTTAACAGATTAGTGATTTTATACTAAATTGACATAATTTGGTTTGAAAGCACTGACTAATTTAAGTGGTGGTTTCCAAGCAGAATAGATCTGCAGGAGTACTTCTGAGAGTAAATGCAAACAATACTAATATGCTTGGAGATTTAGGTAAGTAATATCAGCAATGTTTCCTATCACATCTATTTTATGGTCTTAATTATATCTGGTGCCAATTTGAAAGCAAAAATATAACTTTTGTTTTATTTCCCAGAGCTACATTTGAATAAAATATGTAATTACAAGCTAAAGGAGCTAAAAGCGTGTCTTAATGATAAAAATTTTTATCTTGAGTTTTCTGAGCGTGTAGACTCTTTGAAAGATAAGCTTTCTCTACCTTTGGCTTCTTCAGTACTGAGAATATAGCCAATGCTTTGAAAAAAAGGTTAACAAATTAGGTGTTGCAGAAAGAGGCCCAAGCCATTTGGGGTACACAATATCCATCCCAGCCACATAAGCAGAACTTAAATACCTACATTCTCCACTTCAACATTGATCCAGCCTGGCAGAGGCATTCAAAGCTGGCTGCCTGTGCAATTTCAGCATAAAAAATGCATTTCACTGAATCCATGTACTTCTTTACCACTGTACCTTTCTTGAGTCACAAGCACTGCTGGACACAGTGCCTGAGGATGCCTTCTGCCTTCTCACTCTGCAGCACGTTCCTCATGTGTTAATAGCAAATGGTTTTCTTGCATTAGGCCCTTGTGCACTCATATTGACTTTTACTATTAGTATGTAAGGCACCATCCCCATGCTATACAGCATCTTCAAGGAAGATCTCATCTCAGTAAACTGTCTCAGTGTTACTCATGATAGTCAGTTCTTAATCTTCCCATGAATTGCTAAAGAGAAGGTTTACTATAGTAATTCAAATACACCTCAGTTGTCCCCAAAATAATACTGAAGAAGTAGATATTAGGAAATTATTGAATTTAAATTGCCATATCCATAAATTAAAGTCTTTATTTCCTGTCGTAGCCTCAGTGGGTACAGAGAAAACTAATTACAGACCAATTTACAAGGTCTTGCTGCTGGGAAACTTGAGTTCCCACTCTGCCTTCTCTTTCTACTACTTGTTTGAGTCTTTGCCTCTGAATCTGGTAGACCTTATATGTAGCCCCAGAGTCCATGAGCAACAGTTCTTCAGCATGAAAACCTCTCAGAAGTGAGGTCTTTCATTCCTCAAATGAATAAAATACCTTCATGTTGGGAGAGGGAAAACATGCCCAATGAATTTACTCGGAAGCAAGTATTCCTACCTGGAAAAGTGTTACTGGAAGAAGCAGGAGTTGTCTAATGGATAGTCAGTTGAGAACGTAAGTGTTGATAGCTAGGAGTGAATGTGTTCTTCCCTGCAGGAGTGAAGGATCCCTGATTTGTTTCTAACTGATGGTATCACAAATAGCTGTCTTGCATGATAATTGCTAGTGCCTAGTTGTGAGTTACAATGAATGCTGAAGTCAAAGAATATTAGATCCCAACAGCACCATCAAATATTGCATAAAATGATACATTCATTGATTAGAGAGGTTTAATCTACAGGGAACTGCAACTTTGTGAAATGACCTAGAGTATGGCCATTTTGGCAAGGAAACATAAATGATAACTTGTTTATAACATTGTGCTGAGGGCCAGCTGGCAAGCAAGATCACAAGCACAAGACAGTGCAGATGCGGGCACAGCCCAAGATATTTTTTACAACACTACACTTGTAAAAGGCATCATTATGCCACAATGTTATGTTCATGATGTCAGAATTACATTGCCCATGCAAGATATAGAGGTTGGTCTAGGCATCAGTAGTGAGGGTTCGGATATCAAGTGAGTCAAAGCCACTCAGAGATTAAATATTGAATTATTCAAAATCATATGTGCCAAAAGGCCATCCAAATCCAGTCTGTTCTTTACCAAAAAAAAAAATTTCCATTTTCTAATAGAAAAGACTGAGGGACACAGGACAAAATGTACAATGTCATAGCAAAGGTGGAGGGCTTTGCTATGGGGAAATATCTAGATGATTTTTATGAAAATGGATATTCTATTAGCTTATGAACATCTATAGATCTATTATGGATAGCATGAAATTACCATGAAAGCAAGTTTTCTGCCAAACAGCCAAACATAAGTAAAACAAAGCTTTCTCTTTTCAGATATAAAGGGCAGGGGAAAAACAGAAAAGTCATGGCAAACTGTGGATCAGAAAAAAAATCAAGTTCTTTTGCAAAGGCTTAAAAACCTGTTTGTAGTTCTAAAGGTAGGGCTGTCAAGCCACTTCTCAGCAGAAAGTATCAAGTACAGTTGACTGATGAAAAGAAAATATTGGTTTGAACATTGTAGTATTATATTAAATGGTCTGTCATCTTTGATGAAATGTTATATGAAGCCCGAAAGCAGCAACTGGTAACCCTGGCAAGTATGCACCCTCAAAGCTACGAAACAGATGTCACCAGGTGAGGCAAAAGGCATCATGGGTACTCCTGTAAAGTGATACATGGACAGTGGTCAGCAGATGGTCATGTTACATGTGCAGGTAAAGATCAGTTCTCAGAGAGCTCAATGATGCAAACAATATCCCTCCTCCTTCACAAACCAGAGAACTGACGATCCATGCCTTGATAAACCGTTTTATTTCACTGTGCTCAACCTCTGCAAAAGTTCTTGCAAGACCAATGGGCAGCTTCCCAGTTAGGGAGCTTGCTGGAAAACGGTTTCTGAAGGGCAGCTGAGCTTTTAGTGTGATTGAGACCCGTCTGTTGCAATCCCGTTTTACAGCTGGGTAAAGTGAAGTGAAGTATGCAGTAAAATAAAGACTTGCACACAGTCTGTGTCAGATGAAAGCCTTTGTGGCTGTAAGTTATTAATGTCTTTGGAAGTCTGGAAGTCTTTGCAAAAATTGCAATATTCAGTCTGCTCACTAGCTTCACGGCCTAGAGACAGTGTTTCCTGGTCACGGCAGACTACTACAACATTTCACTCTCAGTGGAATCAAATAAGGCTATATTTGCCTCTTGCTTCCCCTTTATCATAGCTTCTGCAGCAATATTTTCATGTGACCACATCTGAAGATCCATACTCAATTACTAGATGTACCATGCATTACAAGATTTCACCATGCAGAGATCTGATGCAAAATCAATGGCTATAAAGCAGCCTTCTTTTACTGATGACTGTGAATTGTTCACCCACACATGTTGGGTTGCATAACAAGGTATAGGCTTGTAAGGTTCAAATGCCAATCAGCTCAGAGTAAATAACAAGACAATAAATTCAGTCATACACCTTTTGTTACTGGAAAGCTTGTTGAGTCAGTTGAGAGTGGTGACAACACAGTAGCCACATCCTGCTACTTGACAGCACACTGACCCACAACATTGCAACTGACGGTGGAGTCACATAGAAGATTGCAGAAGCCAGCACACCTTTGGGAGAGAATAAAGTAGTGTATCTGGAATGAAAAATAATACAGCTTCAAATAAAGTAAATGTATATTAAGCCAGTGTTGTCACTATTCTTCTATGTGAAAAATTCACCTTTACTGCATCAATTATATACACACTTTCTTGTGTCCTTACTGTTAGCAACTCTTGAACTCTGAGTTCTTGGGGTACTGAGGACTCAAAGCTCCCAATATTTTGATCTGGGCATCTGGTATATGTGCTGGGCAAAGGACATTCTGAGGCTTTTTTGTGTGACCAAGTAAAGTAGGTTGCAAGTCTGAAAAACAAGTTAGAAGGATATGCTCATTAGTTTTAAAGAGCTTCCTCTATAGCATGGAAAACTATAGGTAGAGGCTATCTGCTACGGCCATGTTAATGTTGTCTGAGCAAGTGAGCAAAGCCAGCTTATAAGACACAGTGGAAGAGGTGGCAGAGGACAGGGAGACAGATATGGTGCTATGCATCCTGTCGCGCAGCTAACACTATGGACAATAAGATAACCAAATTTAAAAATCATATGAAAGTTGGCAACAAAAAGCCACAAATATTGCATTCTAATAATCTGAGTCAGCGGGAGACACCATGGTTCCTCAACACCAGCAGTAACAGTGAAGCAGATCCTGCTGTTCCACGGTTTATACAATCACATGGAAAATTCATAGACTCCAAAACCCACTGAGTTTGAAAACAGAAAAGTATTGTGAGAAGGAAAGTTATTCACAATGTAAAGATAGAAGCTTATATATGTCTCTTCTACCAAAGGTCTTGTTCCCTGGAATATTGTCCCCGTAGTATCCTCTGCCATTCAAGTGAATGTAGTAAAACACTCCTTTATTTAAAGGAAAAATGTTTATAGCCCGCAAATCTGAGCCACAAAAGTGAACAAAAGGCCTCCTAATTAAATCTCATATACATAAACTACAAATTTATATAAGAATACACAGCACGTTTGAACTGAAAAAGAAGGTGCAGGCAAAATGTCATTTGGTAGATAATTTCTGAACCAGACTGAGTGATGAAAATGCCACCAGCATCCCAAGGATGAAATAAGGAAATGGACACAAGCCGTTGCCATCAAAACACACCCCCTCTGTCATTTCATATAGGTAGCTCATTTCATTCACCTATTCTCACCATAGACAGCTATGATTGCCATCAAAGCTGCAGACTTGAACATGAACCCATTCAACAAGGGGTTCTATTCTTTTATCTCTTGTTTGAGGTCATGTTAACTATCACAAGGGGTTCTGTATTTTTTATTGGATTTAGTTCCAATAAGAACAATTCAAACTCAGCAAAGATCTATCGTTTCCTAAGGGCTTAGCCACTGAGTAAGACTCAGTAAATGTGGTTTACTCATGAAGACAAGACTAAGATAATGGGTTTCTCAGCTGTATTTAGTTAGCACTGCCTATGCTTTCTGCATAGAACACAGGCTTCTGCTACTTCTTTCAAATTAATGAGTTAGCAAATAATTGACGTGTTCCTTTGTTACTCAATAATACTATTTCTGACCCAAAATGCAGTTTATAGCAGCTTCAACAGTAAAGAGGAATCAGTATTCATGGTGTTTTCCTTGTCACATGTGTTAATTTCTGTCCTGGTTTGAAGGACAGGTATCTGCTAGGGAGGCGGGAACCTCCCTTAGGATGGGAAATGTAAACCCTCTCCATCCAAATTATTGTAATTTCGAAGTCAAGGGCTCTCAGGCAAAGATATAGGAAATAGGAATAACAGCTCTTTAAAAAAATGTGGGATTTTCTTTGTCCTCCCTTGCTTTCTTTTAACAGTTCTCTGAATAAGAGACAAAGAACATAGGGTCTATGAAATTTTGGACTTTACAGATTTTCCCTAAGTAGAAATGATGAGAGGAAACCTAGGAGGCATTCAAATTACAAGAGTATGGGATTTAAGACTGAATGATTCTTCTATTCTTTCCCATGTGTTTAGACACTTATACACTTCCAGGCCAGAATAAAGATTATTTGGCTTGAATAAGAATAAAGGATGAGCCACTGGTCAGTGCCTGAAAAATTCTGTCACCATAAGGAACCGTAGAAACATGCAGGAAACTCTTGAAGAAAACTTAACTCTCAAGAATACAAGTTTGACTCATACCACCAGTTATCTTTTGTGGCAGCTATAGCAGGTTAAAGATGGAAGAAAAGGTTTAAGAGCAAAAAAAAAAAAGGCTAAAGATTTCTGAAAGACTATAACAAATGGGAAGAAGAAAGTATCAGCACTACGAATACAGGGCGAAAAGAGCAGATGAAGATGAGAAGGAGGAGGAAAAGAAACAAGAGAGAATGGTTTCCTCCTTTTAGAGTGCTTGCAGCACCATCTGTCCCCAGCCTCAGCCACAGGATGTGTGGCACTTGTTCCCAGCTGTCAATATGTCTCTATTCATGTTTGTAAAATTGACCTAATGGAAGAGGAATACCTAGAACTCTAAGGCTGGAAAAATCCAAGCACCCAAACATATCCAGAAAAATTGAGGGACAGACTACCACCTTTTTCTCCTGGTTTTATTGGTGAGGTATTATTCACAATTAAATTTACGTCCAAATTAAGCAGAAGAGACACCACTCCTGACGCCCAAGCACTTAGATGATTTCCTGAATTTGCAGTATATCTTACACAGGCTTACAAGGCAAACCTGTGGCAAAATATAAGGTCCTGCTGTAAACATACAAATCACTGTATAACACAGAGAACCAGAACTGACTTCTCCAGGTCCAATGAATAACCACAGCTTTGAATATCTGAGACTTTCAAGTTTCTGATATCTTATATTTCATTTATGTGCTGTTCCAAAATCTTTACAGCAAAATAATGAATAAGCCTGAACAAATAGATGTTTGTATACAAACTGCAATCAACAAATAAAGAATGTTAATTTTTAAAATTTTATCTGTTAACAGCAAACATCTACAGCATCTCAGAGCTATGTTCCTCTGACTGCAAACACAGTTTACCATAGAATAAGTAAATAACCTAAAAAACCTCTATTCAGTTGTCCAGTATAAATACTATTAATTTAATTATTATGCTAGAAAGAAGGCAGTTCCCCAAAAGACTAACATATTGCAAAAGAATAGTGATTTCTATAATATAAAATTCTTGAAGTAGATTCTGAGCTGGGTAAAAAGCACCTAAATTGAGGTTTGTGCAAGATTTTACATAACTTCTTCATGTGAGGTCAAAACCCACATTCACACTGAAATGCCTATTTTAATGAAGGTCATTTTGCCAGAGATTGTTCCACCTTTGAAATAATTTTCTATTTATGATTAAGAAGTGCAATTCCCTGTGCCACTTGGCCCCCATTAGACTTATCCAGGTCTGCAATGTCAATTTGTCCAACTAAGTTCAGTGTAATTGTTGATACTATCTTAGTTTTAATATCTCCTCAAAACCTTCCATAGTATGCTGATCAAATTTCCTCAAAGTGATTACCATTACAGAACCATTATGTCAAATTTTTAAAAAGCAGGATATCAATTTAGAAAAAAATGTGTTTTGAAAACAGCGGAGAAAGCTCTTTGACAGTGTTGAAACATCTTGTTTTGACATTTTCAGCATAGGAAAGTAGCAACGGGAATTTGCTAAGCAGAAACAGTGTTAAATGACTGTACAGTTCCTCTGTTTTGATCATTTCAAAGCTTTGTTTACGGTAGCTATTATTTATAACAGATTTCTACAGTGGGGAAACTACCTCACTAGGAAGTTAAAGTGGTTCGATACGGACACTAAAAAAAGCATAATCTTAATCCATCCATGCTTTAAAAAGATTTTTCAAGAAACTAGCAAATCACCAGTTATGGTCTGTCATTTTCTTATTCAGTTTGTAGATAGAGTGGAATTAACCCCAGTTTATATGCATTATCATCTTAAAGTCAAACAGTAATAATGATTTGTCTTGTTACATTCCCATTCCTGGACTATAGGGACCAATTTCATGTTGGATTTAGGATGCTTGTTTGAGTTCAGCAAGATATTTCTGGTCAGAAAACTACCTAGTCCATTGAAATTCTGCCAATTCAGTGGCGCAGCTAATCTCCTATTTGCCTTGGAAGGAAAAATATTTTTTTTTAGCAAGAAAACACAAGCAGAAACAATAAGTTAAAATATCAGGAAAGAAAGCACTTACATCATAGCATGGATTAGCTGTATGCCTGTGTTGATAATAAACCCAAATGCCAACCTGTAACTCAGAGTGTACTTTAATACAGGGTTTGTGAGCAGTGTTAAGGAACAAGACAAAGACTGAGGTAGCGTGTAAGTAGAGAGAGTGGATAATGAAACAAGGAGTGAGAGGAGGAAAAATAGCCATCCAAAGTGTGTAGGTTAGATGGGTCTTCTTTCCTTTAGTCCTTCAGTCTCCAGGAAAGCAGGGCTCCATCATCCATAACGGTTACTTGGGAAGACAAACCTCATCACTCCAAGTGCCCCCCCCCTTCTCCCATGCTGAGCATGACATCATATGGTCTGGAATATCCCTTTGGTCAGCTGGGATCAGCTCTCCTGGCACTATCCCCTCCCAGATTCTTGTGCACTCCCAGCCTGCTTGCTGGCTGGTGGTGTGAAGCAGAACAGGCCTTGACTCTGAGTAAGCACTGCTCAGCAACAATGAAAACATTCCTGCATTATCAGGGCATCCAGTTTAGCTCAGTTCATTAGGGCTGCCTAGGAAGACTCATTCCCACAGATCAGCCAAACAGAGACACAACTTTTTGAGACTGTGTAATTAACCTGACTTGAGCAACATAATTGTCAGGTCTCTATTGCCTATTCATGCTAAGAGGTCTTCTACCCGCTGCGCTTAAGACAGAATCTCTTCTAGACAGCTCCAGTCCTACACTTTAGGGGCTAATTTTATATTATTTGTCCCATACTTGAAACAAGGACTCATTTGCACAAGTAACCAAATGGATTAAAAAGGACCTGTACCTGTGACCTAAATGCCCTACTTTATAATTCTTTGTGGACTGTTTTCTGTGTTTGAATCTTATACCGCTCTATCAGTCATTTCTGTATGAGCCGAACAAACTTCTCACACAATCAATTTGGTTGAAAGGAGATTCAAGGAGCTTCTAGACGAAATTGTGAGCTGTCTACAGCCTTAGACAACCACAGAAAGCAGATGACTTAAAATGTTAGCTAGTACTTAACTAGGTTTTCTTGTTATTTACATTTCAGCTCATATTGAATTAAAGTATGGAGCTGGACTGTTAAAGTGCACTGAAAGACATAGATAACATCATTCCATAGGCTACTGACTGGCTTGTTCACTTGTCCTAAATTAATGTAAAATTTTCACTATCTACTGTCGTTTGAAATGCCAAAGAAAAGTTGAGATATACCTATGAGGCTGGCAGAGGTAAAACAGAAGCTAGAAGACATACATGGTCTGAGGGTGAGATCTGTCCACAGATTCAGGTGTCAAGATTTAGGCATCTGCAGACAGACATTTCCAGGTGAAATGTCTGGAATTCTGAACATATTCTGTGGCTTGGGAATGTTCTGTTCTCATTCCAAGCAGCACAGAAGTCTGAAGATTTTTTAAATCAAGTTCAGTAAAAGTTCTTTTTCACCCATAGTGACTTGTTTCTTTTGATGCCACCAAAAATAAGCTGATAGAAATGCATAGGTGCTATTTAGGCTTAAGAAGCAGCAAGGGAGGGTTTTTTTGCATTGACATAACAAAGCACTCAACAAAAACACTTTATGTCAAGTGCCCATCAATTCTCCTTTGCATTTCAAAGGTAGGCAGATGCATCTGCATCTTTTCTGGAGTAGATTTATGTTCACTGATATATAAATAATAGTGAATGGGTAATTGTATCATTGTGATTGAAAGTGACATGAAATCTATTAAGCAGTTAATGTAAGTTAAGAATACCAAGTATGTACACATTATTGAAATGTGTGAATATATGATGGGAAGGAAGCATAAAGTAACTACTAATATCAGCATTAATTTGAGAGGCAGCAGAACTGAGTTTGCAGACGCAAAACCCTGGAATGTGTTTACATTTTATACTAGACCATTACGATTTTTTTTAAAAAAAGACAGTCTTAGGAGAAGACTTAGTAAGTTTTGCTCCTCATCCACCTAAGTACCATAGTCTAGTTCAGTGTCAGGTTCCCCTACAATCTATGTGGCCCTCTCTCATTATATGTTGTCCAGTCTCCTTTGAAGAAATTGTGCCTAGAATTTAGGTGTCCTGTGTTTTGGGTAGGTATTCCAACCTCTAGACTACTAATCACAAGGTGGAGTATTTAGACACCTAAATATGAATGAATGTGAGCTTCATATACCTAGATCCCCTGCACAGATGGGTTACAAAACTAATTCAGTTAAGAAACCTCCAAGCTAGTTTTTAACAGTCAAAAGCTGTTGACAGCCCTAGGTAGTCATACAAAGGAGATGGTCTTGATTGCTGCTTGGAATCAAGCCTGGTAGGATCTCCTAGAACATCTAAAACAGATACCTTTGCATAGACAGATGAATCCCACTATAGCTGTCTTGTGTTATTTTCAATAGTGATGTTGTCACAGTCTGAATCTAGAGAGCTATTAGACTGACCTGACATAGGTGTCTACAGCATAAGTGTCTACTTTAGGATGAGCTGAATAGCTCTTCAGACTCTGTTCACAGCATCAAGTAAATCTCTATCAACTATGATGTAGGCTTACACAGCTACTTCATGTAGACATCTAAATATAAGTGTTGGCGCTGAACAAATGGGAAAGAAACGGACTTCAGCACGACTCTATGAGAGTTAAAACTGAAGACGTTTATTAACAGAAATGACTGCATTTTATACACTTCCAGCCCCTAGGGGCTGACCCCTAGTGCTGTCTATCAGAAGGCTACTAAAAGCAATTCGTACAAAGCCGTGTCCTGTTACTTCTTTGAAGATGCTAATTGGTCAGTGATCAAGGTGTCTGACTTCCCACTGATGTGCTCATCT
>JAVSBS010010248.1:25590-69006 GCA_033124195.1 Coracias cyanogaster | reverse complement strand
TGGGCGACTCCCCCGTCATTTTTTTCCAAACTATAGTCCAGCCCCTGACAGTGTCTGAGGGACAGTGAACCGGCCCCTTGTTTAAAAAGTTTGAGGACCCCTGCTTTAAGTATTTGTAAGTGCGGATGAGATCTCCCCTCAGTCTCCTCCAGACTCAGTAGACCCAAGTCCCTCAGCCTTTCCTCATAAGGGAGATGTTCCAGTCCCCTGAGCATCTTAGTAGCCCTTCTCTGCACCCTCCCCAGTAGCTCTCTCTTGAAGCAGGGAGCCCGGAACTGGACACGCTACTCCAGATGCAGCCACACCACAGCAGAGTAGAGGGGAAGGAGAACCTCCCTTGACCTGCTGGCCATACCATTCTTAATGCACGCCAGGATGCCATTGGCCTTTTTGGCCATAAGGGCACATTGCTGGCTCACGGTCATCCTGTTGTCCACCAGGACTCCCAGGTTTCTTTCCACAGAGCTGCTTTCCAGCAGGTCGGCCCCTAACCTGTACTGATACATGAGGTTATTCCTCCCCAGGTGCAGGACCGTACACTTGCCCTTGTTGAATTTCTTTGTGTTTCTCTCCGCCCAACTCTCCAGCCCATCCAGGTCATGCTGAACAGGCATTAGGTTCCCCATTCTGTGTAAAGCACACAGCAAGGGAGACCAAACTGGGGCTGCACTTGGACACACTTTGTATTATACATAAAGTGGTCCTGTTGCTCTTTTAGAATTACCCAACAATAAAAATAATGAAATCCAACCCAACCTGATGACCCCGGACATCTAGGGGGCAGATCACGACACTGCCAAAGGTAATTTTTTCATTGTGTATTATGTGTAAATTAAATTTCAAATCAAAGGTCTCTTTAAACACTGCACATACACCCAACTTTTACCAGCCTGACTGCAGCTGAACAATTAACTTGGCAGTTTTATGATGAATTTCACTCTTTTTATAATTCTCAAGACACTGAAACCCTATCTCTCCTGTCTCACCTCTGAACCGCCGCCTCTACGTTTAACCCGGGCGATGGCGAGGTTTGCCTCGCAGAGAAGCGAAGCCGAAGGCGGGTGTCTATCTGCGTACCCACACACCTTCCAACAGCCCCGTAACCAGAGGGGAGAGGGCCGGCGCCTACCGGGGAGACTGCGGTGGCTTCTGGCCTCAGCCTGCGTGACACAGGCTCGAAGGTGGTGTGAGAGAGAGGCCAGCGCCGCGCAGGGAAGCGCAGGCGAGCAGCCCGGCCCCGCCGGCCGCTGGCGGGCCCTCGCCCCGCTATCACGGCGCTGCCCTCAGCGCAGGCGCTGCCCTCACCACTGCCGGCACGGGCGGGGCGAAGCGGCGCTGGCGCCTGCTGGGCTCCCTCCGGCGGAGCGGGCCGGGGTGCCCCGGCAGGTGCCTGCTGCCCGGGCGGCGCTGCCGGCGGGCCGGCCGAGGGCCGCGCTGACCCAGGAGCTGCGAAGCCCCGGGCGCTCGGCGGTGCTGGCGCGGGCTGCCGCGGCGGGGCGCCGGGCGGGAGGGCCGCGGACGGAGGGCGGAGAGGCAAACGCCGGAGCTGCTACATCCGGGCTGCGGCGGCGGGCACCTGCCGCGCCGGGGGCCTCGATGACATTGGGCCTCGGCAGTTGAAGAGGGAGGACGGGCTCTGGAGCCTGGTAGAGAGTAAGGTCTTCGCCTGTGCCCGCTGCAGCCATGTTTCGTGTTATGGTCACCCACGCCAAGAAGCACCCCAGCGTAAGTACCCGGTGGCAGTGTCCCGTCGGCGCGGGGGATGCGGCGCCTCGGCCCCGGCGGGCCGCAGCCCCCTCCCTGTGCCCTCCCCAGCTGGCAGTCGGTGTCCCCGGCCCCCCCAGTCCCCCCGCCCCACCCGTTCTTCCCTCTCCCTTTCTCTGGATGCCTGGCCCCTCGGGTGGGCCGGGGCTGGCGGCATGTGGGCAGCTCGAGGCTGATCAGCGAGACCTAGTCAGGTCCACTTATTCCTTTAGTATGTACGGGCCTTTCTCATGCTGTCGCAGCAAGGGTCGGGCTGGTTTCTCCATTCTTGCTCTTCTCTTTCCTTACACTCCTCCTCCCAGTCATTTTCTTACTGTATGATCGGGGATACAGATGGAAGGGGCTCTTTTGAGCAGTGGAGGGACTGAGAATTGTTTCTCAGAAATGTACTGTTACAGGACGTTTGGTTGGTCTACATGTAGCAGCATTTTTTTTGTGTGTCTCCCTCTTTGTAGCTGGCTTTTAGTTCATCTCTGATTCCAGGGATGTGCAGCACGCAGGGGGCTTAGATCAGGGTTTTAGTGGGTCATGCCTGTGGCTCAAATTGAGTGAGCTTGTTCTTTGTTTTGTCATTGCCGTAGTCAGAAACGCTGTGTAATAATACTATTTTGTTATATTGTGGTGTGACATTTAATTTTTTTTGTTGTTCAAGTTGATCCCTCTGTTTTTGATCATTGGATCTGGAGGTGTTGGCGCAGGCCTGTATCTCATGCGTTTGGCAATGTTCAACCCTGATGTCTGGTATGTATAAAATAATTCACAATGCCAGTCCTCTTGCTGCATACATTGGGGAAAACTTCACTGCCTTGGGCTTTCTGTTTCTCCAGTATCACTGGCACCAAGTACGTGGAAATTGCCCTGATTTGGAGATTTGTTTGTTTACAATATGATATTTGGAGACTGCTGACAAAGGACTATGTCTTCTGTGGACACTTATTTGGATGGGTGGCTAACTATGGCCTAATAACCACAATACATAAATAATTTTATTTTTGGTTTGAAGGTAGTGTGATTCTCTTAATGTGCTCTCATATCTCTTGTTTCTCTCAATAGCTGGGACAAGAAAAATAATCCAGAGCCTTGGAACAAACTGTCTCCCAGTGACCAGTACAAGGTAAAATGAAAAATACAGGTTTTTAGGAAACATAATGTCAAAGATGTAGCCTACTGCTTTAGGATGTTTGAGTGTAGTGGAAAGTGGCTTAATGAGTGATTTATTTCCTCTGCTGTGCAACATTTGTCTCTAGAACTCAGAGCAGAGAGAGGTGAGCTTGAGATCTAGAGTTGGAAGCAGTCATATATATTGCACTGTAAGAAAAAGAGGAATTAGATGCAAGGGGAAGGATATACTAACTCATACTCAGAAATAATTACATGGAGATGGGCAAAGCCTCAAAAGTTCTGAACTAACTCTCTTTAAGCTCTAAACTGTTGGCATCCTCATGAGAAGAAAAGCAGGAAAGTGTCAATGTTTACTGTAAACACTAATTCAGTTCTACAGTTGATTGATTGTAAACTGGGTGCAGTAGAAGTGTTCCTTAAGTCATATGCAAGTTATTTCATTGAACTAACGAGGAAGTATGCAAAGATATGTAAAACATTTGTTAGTTTACAAAAATAATGTTCTTATCATGTTTTACTAAAGTGGTATTTTATTACATTCCTCTTAAGAATATTTTAAGGATATCCTCAAGCTACTAAAAAAGCAAACCTATGTTTTCAAAGGTAATGTTTGTTCTATACCATGTCTTAATATTCCAATCACTGAAATAAGAAAAAAGACCCCACACTCCAAAATGAAATACGTTATGATTCCCTTAAAAGGCCCAGGAAGAATATATCTCTGTTTTCCTTGCTGCTTCTGGAATGTTGCTGTTTCTTAAACATCTAAAAGAGGCAAATTTGACATAGTGTGCAGCACAAATTCTTTTAAAGAGTGCATGCCTTGTGTAGCATTCCCCTTCTGTCTTAGAATGCGAACACAACCTCAGGGTTTACCATATTTGGCTGTATGTGTCATTGGGGATTCTTTTTCCAAATCTGCACTGTGGGAAATGGAAAGGCAGATATTCTAAACTGAGGATTACTGTTCAGGAAAAAGCTCTGGTTTTAGCCTTTGAAAAAATTTTTATTTTGTAAACTTCTTTGGGAAGACTGAGGAGGTTGATGTGACAAAGAGAAAAGTTGAAGACCTGATCATTACTGCAGGAGTTGCACAGAAACCTGTAGTTTGAATGTGCTGTAGACTGTTCTGTTTCCTGTGAGGAAGTTAAAAAAAAAAAATTGGGCATAACTAAAAATTATCAAGCTAATAGATAAATATTTATTATATTTATTTTTAAAGAAAGAATGTAACATCAGATGCTTGATGCCAAGTCAGGGTGGGGTGCCAAAATATGCTGTTAGTCTGTAAATTCATTGTCCTCAGTAACTATTTTGGCTGTTTTGAATTGCTTATAATGGGATATAACTTTAGTAATAAAAACTAAGAGTGTGAAAGGATCTCTTCTTGCTTTCCTTCCTCTTTGTCATACCTTGCAGTTCTAGATGCAGCTGCTTAAACCAAACTTGGCCTTTGCAGCACTGCTCTAAATGTTGCCTTTGTGACACTATCTGTTCATTTCTGCCAGGCTTCGTGCCACTTGGCAAGCTAGGGGTTGCCTTCAGTATGCAGAAGCACATCAGTTTTGGGGCAAAAAGGATAAACTCAGCAGTAGTGTAAGAACTTCCTATGAATGGGCTTTTAATTCTGTGGATTAAAGAAGAGATACTGTGGGTTTTTTCTAGTTGTAGACGTGAATACTGCCTCATTTTAAATGCAGAGCGTCTAGTACTGTATGCACAATGAAGATAATAATATAAAGTTACTACTCTTGACAGTTTTTATTTATCTAGTTTTCTAGTGTACAGACTGGAACTATGATTTTTCAGTTTCTTGACTTGAGTTCAAATGATGCATGTGTTTTAGTAAACGCCATGGAAAATAGATAGACAAGTTTCTTATTTATTTTCCACCTCTCTTTCGTAGTTCTACTCTGTTAATGTAGACTACAGCAGACTGAAAAAGGACCGTCCTGACTTCTGAACAACTCACTCATCTCCATAAGGGGCACAGAAAGGTCTTCCGGAAGCCGTCCGCACAATTGTCATGCTTAATCATCCAGGAAATAATCAAACTTGCCTCACACTGCACTTGGTCATGTGTTTGAAAGTGTTTTAATGAGGCTTAATAAATGTCTGAAACTTGGAAGTGTCTGTTCTTTAATTTTGCAAAATGAGAATATCCTCCTATGAAGTTTGTTGTATGATCAATCAAATAGTAAGCAAAAGCCAAATCCTATTTCCTCAGAAAAACAGCAGTTGTCTTGATGGCCTTTCAGTATACCAAACTGCAACAACTTGAAAACTTTGTATGTGTGTGTATATATAATTTTTTTAATCACGCCTGAGTTTTTGTGTGCCACTTCAAGAAGTTTTGGTAGCAGACAAGTCAGTGCTAACAAGTCTTTGTCCAGCAGGGATGCAACAGATGTTGGCAGATGTTGCTAGAAGAAAAAAAGCCAAGCTTTCTGCAAAAAGTCTCATTTCTGGTTTTTACATCATAAGCAGTTTGTTAATAAAACCATTTAAAATATTTTTAAATATTAGCTATGTTCCTAGAATTTAACTTTTTAAAGATTTTTGCTGGATCATGTTAGTAAGCAGAACAGGGTAAAGGACTTGAGAAAGATACTTATGTTAGATCAAAAATATCAGCAAGAGTAAATTCTCATACATCAGTACTTGGCTGAGGCTTGCTCTGGGAAGACAAAAAGAAAATGCTTTTGCAAGTCTAACTTAGAGTTGGTTCTTTGTGCTTTTCTATGAAGATCTGGTATTTCCTTGGATAAAGGATATAATTCTGGATGATGACAGAGTACAGCTGTTCTTATCTTGATATATTTGCATCCACTTAAAGTAGACTTACTGGAGAAAAACTATTCTGTGGTAACTGACTGCAAAATAATAAATGTTTGCAAAGGCTTCATATTTTATATGGACAAATCTTACAAGTCAGGTGGATGTGGTTTATTTGGTAGCAGTTCTTCCTTTTCATTATATACCAAAATGGTGGATTTACTTGCGGTTTTCAGTTGCGTGTTTGAGGGGGTCTCATGGAGTCTGAGGAAGAAAATGTGCATTAACAGAGATGTTTACAGTGGTGGGCAAGTCTGTAAGTGCCCTTGAGGACTGTGGTTGCCATCTCAATCCAAATATTTTTAGAAAGTAGAATGTTCTGTTGCAACACTTGCTGCTTCATTTTTACAAGTACCTCGTACAAAAGTGGCAAGTGTTCTTACAATTACTAGTTGGTAGTCCTTTTGGATTTTACTGATGTTACAATGGTCTTCAAATGCAGATCATTTCTCTGGACATTAAGAAAGACCAATATCCAGGAAGTAAACCTGATTCTTAGTAAGGTGAGACACGGTTGTTCCTTTGTGATCACAGCCAAAGAGGGTAAACCCTCATGTTTTTGTTAATAAAGGCACTTTAAGATAAAAATATTCTGCCCCTGACACTTCAAAATGTATTTAACAAGTACTTAAGCTATTTAAAGCTTTAAATATGGATTGACTAAAAAACAGGAAGGCAATTCATTCAGTGCTACTTCCTTTCCTAGTAGTATACTTGCTGCTGAAAATATACAAAACTTTAAATCTTAACTTAAAACCATTATATTTCATTCTGAAAATTTACCTGAGGGAACAGTTGCTCCTTTTTCAGTTGGAGGTGTGCTTCCGTCCTATTTTAATGGTAACAGACAATAGTCACCGTTACCTACCAAACTTAAAACTGATAAACTTGATAAGAATTGTATTTCATTCTCAATCTTTAATGCTTGGAATATTCAGTAACTGAAAAATGTTACACAATTTCCAGAAAAATAGGGTCAAATAAAGAATGCTGCATATTTTGCATGACTTTGCAGCTCAACCAGTAACATTATTTTCATACAAACCTACTGTGATATTTTTTGGTTCCATGAGACTAATTTCTCACTGTAAATTATTATTTTATTTTTTTTTAATTGTTGAACCCTCAGAGCTATAGAGACTTTGGGCCGTACTACTCGCTGTCTGTCTTAAATTGTTCTGTGGGAAGAAATCAAGCACTTGCTTAAATCTTCAGCTTTGAGATGCAGAAGCATTGAAATTCAACTTTACTGGTAGTATGACAATGTGTGTTCTTCAAATCCCTTAAAGAAAATTTCCACAATTTTTGATATTTTATAGTTAATTTATAGATTGATAGATGTATTCTACTAATTCAGCTCTGTGATCTGTTACTATTTCCTCAGTAGTCTGGGGAGTTAGGGTGATTTTTTTAAACATACAAATGTGCTTTATTAGTCCCTGGTTTCTTTTTTTGTTATTTCATATATTGTTTTTATTCTTAAAATTCCACTCCTGCAAGGTCTTAAATTCCTACTTACCTTTTTCCACTGTGATTTCTCCTTCTGGATAGAAGAACTATTTATTCCATGTAAAACAAAAGCACGTGCTTGGCACTAGTTTGTAACTGCTTGGTAGTGGTCTATCAGTATCCAGTACGTTTCTTTGCATTTTTGTAGAGTCCTGTTTCTGAAAGAGAACCGTTTTCATAACTTGGCAATATTTTATCTTCTTTAAAGCTATCTTTCTACCTCTTTCTTAACAAAGCTAAAGATGGTATTCCCTGAAGACGGAATGAAGAAACAATTGTAGTTTGGATTTAGGATTCTAGCTTCTAATGTTTGCCTATCAACTTTTATGAAACGCCTAAATCCCATCATTAATAGGAAAACTGAGGTCCTTCGTTAGCACTGTGGCATGTAATTTTGCTTGAGCAGATGTCACGTGCTATCTGAAAGAGACTGATATTCTGCTGTCTCATGTTTCAGCTAAGATGGATACAAGCTGCTAGGTTCCAGTTTGAGGCAGATTTTTTTGGAATGATCAGTGTAGGCCTGGCCTGCATGTCTTGTTAATGAGCCACATACGGGAGATTTGTCTGTTATTTTTACAATACAGCATTGTGCCTGCCACTGTCAGACTTCTGTTAACACAGATACTCTGTGCCTCCTTATCAGTGATCCTGATACACAGCAGGGTGATCAAATCTGAAATTAATTCTGCCCACCTAGAACAGAAAGAATTACAGATTTCCATAGTTTTGGCACATGATCACATCCTCTATGCAGCATGCTGTAATGTAATTCCTTTGGTTGTATTTTTAGTATAGCCAGTAAGTAGGGTTTATATTATTTGCCTGCAGTAGGGGAAGTTTCTCAAGAGTATAAAATATCTAACTGCCTCTGAGAAATTAAAAGGTTGGGTCTGATATTAAATGAAAAATTTAAGTTTTGCGTAAGATTTCTAGCCAACTGTCATCTGAGGAAATACATTTCAGATTGGTTTTCAAGCTCTGCTGTAAAGATAGTTTTGTGACTACTGAATGACCTTTAAGCAAGTGTATTTTTAATGCTAATTGGACTGTAATACCTTGTCAGAAAGAAAGATTGAAAAGTTATAATGGGAATTTAAAAAAATAGAACAAGAGGAGTTACTGAAAAAAATTAGAGATGTGCAAGTGCACACAAAACTATTGTTTCTACTCATCGGTCAGTCTTACTATGAAAGCCGCTGTATGAAAAAGAAAAGAAAAGCCTTTCTCTAGGACAAAGTGAAGCACAGCAGGCCTATGAGAACTCCAATAAGTAGATGAGCATTTGCATTGTTGCCACAGTAGGTTTTTTTTATATTACTTCATAGAAAATCTTGCTCTTCAGTCCTCTCTTTTGAAATCCAGAAGCTGGTTGACTTCATGCTTTCATGATCTCATGATCCATCTACTTTCCCTTAGAAGTAGTCTTGGCATCATTATTTAGTCATGAGAAGTTCCTATGGAGCTCAAATCATTCATCTTCTCCTCTGATCTCTAAGCTTCTTAAGATAATCTTTCTGGATACCACTATTATGGCACATTTCCCAAGTGTGTGTTAATTCTGGTGCCATCTGACTTGGATGAACTTTGGGGTTTTTTAAAATAATTTCGAAGTATGTTATCTATGGTTGCTAAGGCTTAATGCTTTCTTAGTAAGACTGACACAAGCCTGTATAATGCAAGAAAATACACAAGTCTTCCATTTTTGAGAAGCAAATCTTTTCTTAGCAACCAGAGTAACATTTATCTAAGCCAAAAAAGTATTCTACAGGTTTCTTTTTTTTTTTTCCTTTTGTGAGGTTTCATCTAAAAAAACCTAAAAAGTAATTTTTAGGCTTTCTAAGCTAATATTTTTCTCAGAGTTACAAGCTGAAGACCCTATGATATCCCTACACTTTGAATTGCTCAGGTTTTTTTCTATTTTCTTTTCAGTCAGAATCAGTATTACTTTAGGTAATGTGAAATAAGAATTTAAGTATACAAGTCAAGGCAAGAACAATACATTCAAACTTTTGATAGTTTGCTATCAGCATTTACCTGACATTCATTTGCTACTAGAACTGATATGAGACTGGCATATGGAACTCCTGCAAGAGACAGCAAGTTCTGAAGATGATCAGAAACTAGTTTATTAATACACGGCAATGAATACACTACAAAGGAGAATAGAAATTCTGCTGGTAATATGCATGACTATTGACAATACTTTATAACTTAGACACCTCAATATTTCTAGGGTCATTAATTTGAATAACTTTGGACAAAATAATGCACTACACCATTTAGAGTTTATCGCTATAATGTAAAGACAACTTTTTTAGTACAACTGCACAAGGCATAACCCAACAGAAAAATTTATGGACTTGTTTTTTTCACATTGGAAGCAAACTAACTATGAACATGAAATGTTTTCTAATTTTAGTTTCCCTACTGCAGGCAAATGAAACAAACTGCTGAGAATGTAATGAAAACAAATTACTTAATGGTGAAAAATCTGAGTGCCATTCTTTCTCTACCAGTGGTGCCACTGCTGGAATTTAATGGGGTGGCACCAGCGTGTCTGAATGAAGATTTTGGCCCTAGCTGTTTAAAAATAGGGTTGAACCTAATAAGATTTCCTCTGTACTGATAACGTGGGGTTTTTTTTTTCCTAGACTGAGAGCAGGAAAGTAGCAGAATTCATTATCAACAGGAAGAAAACAGAATTTTATTCCAAGCTTCCTACTCTAGTACCACTTCCATCTCGTGTTAGGCTATGAGATGTTGATAGAATGTTAAGGGGATAATTTTCTTCAGATATTGTTCTTATCTTCATGATGTGTCAAACAGAGTTAATTTCCTAGCATTTTGGAAGCTTAGAGGAGGAAAATTCATGCCTGCAATGGGCAATGTGCTTAAAATGACCAGGGATCACTGAAGTGGTTTTCTGCACCCGCAAACCATCTCTCTCCCTTCCCTTTATAAGACCTCAGGAAAGTTCAGGAATTATTCCAGGGAAAAAAAAAAAAGAAAAAAAATAAAGGGAGTAACATACATGTGACAGAATAGGCAGATGGAGTTGCGTTAGTTTTCACATGAGTTACAGCAAGTGCTTGGTTTTCTTGCAAGAGCTTTCTCTGTTTATGTCCATCAATTTCTACATGTACTTGACAAATGCAGAAGTTGTTCATTAAGCATACCGTGACTGTTTGGCCTATCAGAACACAGTGCAAATTAGGCTGAAAGTAAAAAAAAAAATGTAAGATATTCCAGTGGATTGAAATTATTACTCCAATTAAGCAGTAGTGGAAAAGCCATAGAAGCAGAAAAACTGTTCTGAATTTAGACTACTAATGACAAGTTTTTATTAGTGCAATGGTGTGAAATAAAATAGATTCACGATTAGTTTTGAAAATTGTATTCTTTATTTCTACATAGCCTTATAATGGCATTCTTTAAAGATTAACTTATTTCTAAAATATCCAAATAATATAAAATGTATACATGAATCACATCTGAACTATAGCAATTTTAATTCAATTTGCTTTCTCTTAATGATTTTTGTGTCAGTAGCTATTTATATTAGTTGAAGATGGTAGTGTTTTATATCTCATATTACATTATTGTACCTGAACAAAACTTGCCTTACACCTTCAGACAGGAAAAGGGTTTCAGAACATCTTCCATTTTAAGTCTAACTTTATTTTTATGTATAAAAATTAGACACCTGAATCACTGGAAAGAGTTGTCCAGCAAATTGTTATTCAACATTGGAGAAGGGAACGTTTCCCTTTCTCGGTAATGCAGTGTAACAAAGCAAGGGTTGGATATATCTCTTCCCAAAATTAGGAGTGACAAATTCCAGGAGCTGTTTTATTCTGGTGGCATAACACCTAAACATGAAAGAACTCTTTTGCATGGGTGGACGGACAGGTAGTGAAGAACCACCTCCTGACCTGTTCTTTATCCAGGGCTCTGTCACTTGTTTGCTTTTATCAGTCCCTGACAGTGGGGAATAAGGTCAGGAGTTGACTAATGGTTCAGGCTACAACAGCTGTGTGTTTAAAGATGATCTAGACTCCCACACACTACTTACATGGTAAGGATAAAAAAGATGACTCAAACCTTATCACTTGCCTGTATCAAATCTTTCAGCTGGCCTTGTAGCTGCAGTAAAGAGTAGTCGAGTTTTTACAGATTGTACAATTTAATAACCTGATCTTGAACTGATAACGAATAGAGGACAATGGACAAAATTTAAATGGGATCCTAAATTTAGAGTATTTTGCCAAAGAAATAATTCCACCATGGAGCTCAGCATGCAGTGGTATATGATTTATGTTGTACATAGCAATAGAAGTCCAAATGCTGAAGCCTAGTTGCTTGCCCCAGCAGTCAAATAAGACTTGTAGCTGCATTCACTGGCTCATGGAGCTAAAACAGTATGCTTCAGAAACAGTGGAGCTCTTCTGGATGAAGCTTAATATTCCATTATCTACCCATGTGCACTCCAAATGCAAAATAAACAGTCCAGTAGTGTATTTTGAATTCTACTTGGATGTATTTTGCTGTGTTTCTCAGTCATTATAGAGAGGTTTTATGGGAAAGAAGAATGAGCTTTTTGAGACCCCAGAGAGAGAGATTTGTTACGTCCAAAGCAAGGGGAATGGAGAGACAGAAACAAGTGGCTTACTCACTCAGGCATAGGAAAGCAGAGGGTGTAAAATGTGCAGTGGAAGTGTAATGAATCCCTCCATTACAAATTATTGTCACATGGAAATGTTTTTGTACATGAATTTTGACACAGAAAATTGGATAGAGTTTTTGTTTGTTTGTATGTTGCATTTATTGAAAAGGAAAAAAGCTCAGCGACAGCAGTTTATAAATGTGTACAGATACGTTTCCTAAGGTCTCCATTTTTCTTGTCTTCTGTCTTTATTCTCTCATCCTTTCTTCAGCTAGATAGCCAGGGTTTCTGCTTACTAGCCTGAGAAATCTTCACTCATATATCTTCTGTGTGTCAGGAGCTTTCCTTCTGTTAGGCTATGCTATTTCCTGACAGCTTAGAATCGCTGGCTACTTTTGTGTTAAAAAGAAATGGCACCTTTTCCCATCAACATCTCATTACAGCTGTGACACCAGCTTTCTGAGTAAGCAGGAAAGTTAACTGATCCAATAAAACTTTGTAGGATTTGCAATAGAAAACTGCCTTGATACAAAGATATATATCAACAAATGGAGGATCATTGGTGGAAGTCTGACCTCTCTGAAAAAGTGATATCATATCCTGGCCGCAACAATATCTGAAAAATGGAATTCGCTATACCTTAAATACCTAGAAGATTATTAGCGGTTTGAAGATTGTATGAGTGTGTGATTTGATACCTTAAAATCAAAAACAGTTGGTGACACATGCACAAAGAATATAATAAAATGTATATGACTTAAAAGTGCATCTTTAGAGGACACAAAGTATATTCTGCATTATTTTGTTTTCTGCTGGAACACTGCTAATACAGAGAAGCGACCTTTGTAGATTCAGGAGTGAGATGTACAGTAGTACTTGCTTCCAACAAGTTTTGTATAATATTGTACCAGGACTGATACAAAACCTGTTGAAATTAAAAGAGATTTCCCCTAGGCTTTGTATTAAAAGCCTATTGACTATTTTGGAGCCAGGGAGGAAGGACGGAGCATCCAGGGTGATACTTTCATGTCACTGTAGTCAAATGGAGTTTTGTGATCGCTTTGAATGAGACATTTCCTTTTAGGATTGAATTTTCAGTTTGATAGGGATGGTTCACAAAAGCTGCTTTACCGATCTGAGGTGTCAGAGATGACTTCTGGAGCTACTTTTATATTTACTATTTTGCATGTGCATACAAATACATTTAACTTTAGGAAGGTTAGTTTTCGCATAGACTCAACAGGATTAATTCTGTAGATGCATATGATTTTGGATTTTATCTCCTTTCCCTAAGCCAAATAAACTTCAGATTTTCTAAGCAATCTTGACTATATTAATTCTCTTAGGACTAATTAGCACATGCAACTTCCGACAGAGAAGAAAAATTAGCTTCTGATTTCAGGTGAGAGGTATGCTTGAATGTTCTGTCTAACACTGTCAGTTAAAGGACCGTACAGTTCACTTTCAAATATGCCCTAAAGCCTTAAGGAAATCTGTTCAGCAAAATACTGTACTTGGCAGCAGTGTGACTTTCGTCAGACAAGCCTATTTTTTCACATTAGTAGCAGTCTAGCCACATGAGCATGGCATGTTGTATCTGCTCAGGCCAGCAGAGCTACCTAATGCTACCGTAAGGCCATCGCTGCCAGTCTCCAGACCAGCTTCTTAAGAGCTATCTCAGTTACTGCTGTGCAGCACTGCCCTCTGCCATGTGAATATATGCAGTCTAGAACATACTTAAGGATTTTAAAGGGCAAAATTAAAGGATTTAGACTGTTTCTACGATGTTTTTTTGATTAGAAAAAAAAGAGCCATGAGAATTCTTGTTTTTGTGTTCGCACACTACAAAGTACAAACAGGGCAAAGAATGTGTGTTATAAATAAGAAGTTATTTTTGTACAACTGTGAGTAAAATGTGCACATAAGCATGCATGTGTAATATATGCCTTATATAGAGATATGGTATACACAAAATTATTTTTCAATATTTGCACTTCAGGTGATATGTTACATATTAATATGGTAACAAAGATGCAGCCACTACAGAGAACGCTCATGTCCCATGGCATATAAATGGCTTATGCTCTTTTCTCCTTCATGAGCACGATGTGTCCTTTTGCAGCTGAATCTCTATAGTGTTGTTCGTTCTTAAAAGAGAAGCAGTCACGTTGGACAAGCAGCAGGCAGGATTTCTAGGGCTGAGTTCTGCGTTACTGGGGTTGGAAGCAGGCCACTGAATGGTGCGCTGCGCCAACCCTTCAAACCCTTCCAGCTGTACTTACATCTGTGCATCATTAGAGCAGTGGAGGACACTGCAGTCACCCAGTGGCTTTGTGAACAACTCTTACCATTTTACTGCCTGGACAGGAAAATGTCTGTTTTTATCTTCTCTTCACTGGGTTCCCAGGTGTGTGAGATGGTATGGTAGTGATTACGCTCCTAATCCATATCAGGAAATATGCCTGTTTCTTAGCATGTTTTAATATTCCGTGTTGGTATCCCAGCATGTTTGAAAAGCAAACCTTGCTGGTGTTTATATTTATTTCTCTGTTTTTGCACAAAATTTATTATTTTCTAAGTAACAGAGGACTTTTATTCAACACTTTTAAATACAGCACTGCTATTTTGTTGATATGTCTTTCATCTTGCTAAAAAACGTGCTTCCTTGAGAACTGTTATATTTCACACAAAATTTTGGTGTGTGATGATGTTATGTTACAAATGGCAAAGCTTTATGGAATCTTGGCTTCTTCTAGTTAATATTTACTATGAACGCTTAATGCCAGCATAAGGTTGGTTAATCTATCTATTGAAGTTTTAAGGAGATTTTACTTAATAGTAAAAAGGCATATATTTGGGTATCTAAATATTTAACATGTGTAATAAAAATAGGCATCATCATCATCATATACAATGCGCTTACAATACTTATTAGTACCCTCATTTAAAATTGAGAGGGTTTATATTGTGGCCAAAAATTAGAGGTAAAATCTTGGACATACTGAATGCAATGAATTTACTGTTGATTTAAACAGAGCCAAGATTTCTTCTGAAGTTATTTTAAAATCATTAGTGGAAGCTTTTGCAAACTGAAGTAGTGTTTGCTTAATCCTTTTGTTTTCAGTGGAGAAACATATTTATGAAACATGCATGAGATGTCTAGTTCTTGGCAGGAAGCGTCCTGGCTGCTTTTTGTTGCGAAGCATCTCAGCCTTGGCAAAATAGGAGGAACAAGCTTTAAACAGATTAATAGTTTATCTGATTCACTGATCATCTTGCTTTAGGATAGAGTTAAAGCCATCAGAATCCTTTTCTTGATCTTACTCAGAAAGCATTCACTGAGAAGTGAGAAAGCTGCATTAAGTGTAGATGTGCTATCACTGAAATTAATGTTTTTGAGTGTTACTGTTATTTACTATTTGTGTGTTATTCTAAAATAGATCGGTAGCCCCATTTTTTGCTAATGAGTATATATAGAATATATATGATGATTTGTCTTGTGTTAGCTTTTGAATATAGAAAATATTCCAAAGGAGGATTATGAAATATTACTTATCATTATAGGTTTTGGTTTCTTGGTGGTGGTGGTCAGTTGTTTATTTTGTTTTTATATTAAGAGATATTGCATATTTAAGAAACAGTAACACATACAGTCTAGAGGGAAATGACCATTTGGGAAAACCTGTATTTTTTATATAATATTTTTATTTGGTAAGTATTCTCTGAATACTCTTGTGGTCCTTGAGATGAAAGAGTTAGAGGATACAACTCTTCTGTCAGCTGCTAAATTTTTCTGAATTTTCTTTATTGTGTAGTGTACTATAGTACACTACCAGCACCTATAAATCTTTATCCCTGTGTATATACTAATTTGATTATTCAAAGACTCGATTTTAAACATTTGCATCTGGGTAGCTCCAGGATCCAGTGCATACTCCGAATACTAGATTGGCGTTTCCCAAAGAGTATGCAGACTAAATAAATAAGATAGAAAGGAGCTGGAGAAAGAGTGCTTATTAATATATAAATAAAAAAATAAAAGTAACTATTTTGTGCAACGGTACCATACTTTTATTGAATGGATTGCTTCACTTTCATTTACTTTCATTTATTGAGCCTGCCACATGGCCACACTTTTTCTTCACAGCCTGTGATATTATCTGCTTTTCTGTGCCAGTGTCCTAGCCCTTGAGGTTGTTTATCCCTGAAAAAAGAGATCAAACTTGTAATCCACTGCAGCAATAGTCTTCCAGACTCAATCAGATTTCTCGTTAATCTCCTTGACAAGCACAAATGCAGCTTCCTCTGCCTGAAGAAAAGCTTAGAGTTCACTGAATTCCTGGTTCCCAGCATAGTCGGTTATAATTCTCACTTTTGAACTCTGAGAGCTGAAAACGGCAAGTTGGGCCAATTTATTTTTAACGCTGGAACTGATAAACATTTGTAAAATTACAACCGTAAACTCAGCAATGTGGTCACACTGGGGATAAAAAGAGTGGGAAAGATAGATTCAATTGATTTACGTACAGACCAGCGTGGTGAAGAGAAGTAAAGAAAAAAAAAAAAGAAGAAACTAGTAAGTATTTTATTGTTATTTTTGTAATTATTTGTTTTATTGTTTTGTACTTGATTTTAAGCAGTTTCCAAATTACCAGACAACCAAAATCTAACAGACAACATAGATGTTGAGCAAGGTACCTAGACCAGCGAAGAAATAAAAAGGGGTGCTATTTAAGAAACTGGAACTCTGTACGGCACTTTTGCATGAAGGTGAGGCTCACCACAAACCCTGTTCAGTGCTAAATCCTGTCTGATGTGTACACCATGCCCTGTACACCCACATCTCTATAAGACCCACATGCCCTCTAGGTTAGTTCTGATGCAAAGTAAGTGCAGATGTGCTTAAAATCACCCAGATGTGACCTCTATTCCTGTTTTTCTGATTTTGTGCAGCAAGATCAAGTTTGAGGCAAGTATGGCTCATTTAATTTCTTTCTTTATTGACACTCAAAATGACCATTCCTCTGAAAATACTGATGAGAATAGAAGAAAATATGTATGTGTCTATGAAGCTATCACTGTCAAACTGAAGCTTGATCACCTAATTTTAAGAGAAAGGTTTGCATGTAGCTAGAATTTTTGTCTCCCTGTCTCATTAAGTGGGATTAACTACTGGTGGTAGTACTAATGAGGGAACCCAAAGTTGAATACTTCGTAAAATAACTTTAAAGAATTGACCTAATAAAATGGAAGGTCAACTGAGAGCAAACATTGTGTTAGCAGGTTATCTGACCATACAGCCATCATTCCATATTAAGAACTACATGAATATCTACCCCAAAATTCTTGTAGAGTCACTTCTCCTGTGTTATATTATTGCCTGTCCCAAGCAAGTCATTCTTAGAGGAAAAATAAAACTGTTATATGTAGTTCAGCACAAAATGTTCAGGAACTAACAAGCACTTCATTTTCCTTCTGAGCATTGTTACATTATAGAGCAATGCAGTTACTGTTGCAGAAAAATTTAAAAACATGCTCCTTGAATATGAAGTTGTGTAAGTCTTCTGGCTAAGAAAAAGGTTCAAAACACTTCTTGTAGCTTCTGTACCATCTACTAGGTATAAACTGGAATATCTAATAAATTGCGGGAGAAGCTGAGAATAATTTATGAAGGAACCAACAGAAGTAGGAAGTTTATTATTTTGCTGTTAGCCGTATGTACCTTAACCAAAGTCACTGTAAGAAATCCCAACACTTGGTAATTGCATGCAGATAGTCTTTGCCCTTATCGTGTGTAACAACAGGGAAGTAAGAAGAAAACTGCAGGATAAGAAGTGCTGTTGGATACCTGGCCAGGCTCAAGAGCCTGCTTTCCATCTCCTGTGGCTGTCAAGATGGGGAAGAAAAAAATGAGATAAATTTTTTTTTCTATGACTCTTTCTCTTTGTGAGAGTAATGGAAAAACTGAAAGTTGCTTGGTGAGTTGTTACTCCTTTAAGTGAAACCCCAAGGAATCATATATTGAATTTTAATTAAGCAGTGCTTTTAGGTATACTTCTTCCTGATAAACTTAAGAACACCGGTTTAAAGGAATTTAAATCTTACGCTTTTGAGACTTTCACTTGGTATTTTAAAACACTCCTTTTTATACCTTGCGTAAGACAAAACAGGAACTCAGATAACCTTAGCATACAAGCTTACAAGGTTGTCAGAAATGTGTTGGTTTAAATGTGTTTCAACACAAAAAAGTTAGATACTAAAAAGAATTCATCTTGGGTTTTGTTTTTATTTTTTTCTTTTTGTTTTGTTTTGGTCTGGTTTTAAATAGTAGTTGCACTAGAATGTAAGCAATGATTATTAGTCAATTGATTAAGAAACTCAATGATTTTGATTCTTTCTACTTTCCAGCACTTACTGGTATTTATTACTTGACTGTTTGAATATACTGTGATCAATATCTGCCTGGGTCAGTTTTTGTGTGCATACATTAGCACCATTAAGTTCACTATATGCTTATGTAGTTCTATGTGGCTCAATAAAATATTACTTGGCTTAAAACAGTAAAACTTGCTGATCTACTAAATACCTCCAAAGTCAGTAGAATCAGTGAAAGGAATTATCTTTATTAATTTCCATTCTGATATTAAGAATAACACTTATGAAAATGGCAAATGTATTCAGCTAACTTTCAATTTAGAAGGCTATCATGACAGAAAATGCATATAGATATATTGCTGTTGGTGAATATAGTGTGTATACAACATTTTTGATCCTGGTAAGTGCAGATAGCTGAAGTTTGGGTGGGCCTTTGTTCTAGAAATGGGTGGAGCAAATAGCGTATTGTCTAAAGGGAGAGTACTTCCTTAAATTAAACAAGTTAGTATCTATTTAATATGAAATGTTATTTTCCTTTTCTAATTTGGTGTGGGAAACCAACCCACTGTTTTGAAATGTCTTTCTAAGTCGGCTAAAAGGAACTACAAGTCCAATGAATCATTGGGAAGTCCTACGGAAGCCAGAAGTCGAAAGTTGTGGGGGAAGTGGCAAGATATAAAAATCTGAGAGAAAACAGAAGACTTTCTCTTTTTCCCTCCCCGCCACATTGAGAGAGCACCGCTGGGACCGTGGCCCGGAGACTCGCAGCGGCTGATCCCGTCGCCGTGGTCATATCCGGTGTCTCTGTCTCTCTCTCTCTCTCTCTTACGTGCTATAAGTATTTGCTGAACTTCTTCTCCTGAGTATGCGCGCACGCCCAGCTGGGCGTGTGCCACCATCGCCACTGGGAAAGGACTCTGGGCGTGTAACTGCCCTAAGCCATTTTAAGTCTGTGAATCAAAGAAGTCACGAGCCGAAGAAGAAAAACCGCCAGTCACTGTTGCGCCAGAGAGAGTGGACCGAGGAAGTTGGTGCCAGGCCAGCGCTGCCGCCCCGACTGCCGCCACTCTAAGCCGGGTCCTAGCACCACCGCCCTCAACTAGAGCTGAGCCAAGCCAGATTCTGTCGTTGTCACCAGACCTCGCCTGGGTCATCGCCACACGCTGGAAAATGGGTAGATATACCTGACACACACATACATATACGCAATTGCACCCACCTCACGCCATCTCCATATAGGTCATATTTTGACCCAATTAAGGTCTTGTTTGCCCTATCCCCTCAGTGGCTTTCTAGTTCTCCTTAGGGAAGGGAGAGTGAGTGGGTGGGTGTGGCTTATCGTGGTATTTCCATAGAGTATATACGATGTATGTGAATATATCTGGTAATAAATTTGTTAAATACTCATCAGTCTCCACAACTGCCTATGAGTGGATGGGAAGTGCTTCCCTTCCCTTGATCCCCTTCCCCTTTGGGAGGTGGTACGAATGCTTACGCGCCTGGACTGCGACATTTGGGTACTTGGATTAATACAATTCCCCATCCTTCTGCATCTTGGTTCTGTCTTGGTACAATTTATTTTCCTTGCCAACCACAGCAAATGCTTAGGCTGCCTAGATACACTCAGAGCTTCTTTTGTTAAGCCTAGCACAGATCCAGTGGAATCAATGTGCTGTTAAGGGTCAGCATAAAAGGTCTGAAGATGTTGTAAAGCTCTGAAATGCTCCTGTATCACAGTTTATAACCAAGCAGGAGCAGGCACATCCTTCTGGCATGAAGTGCAACAGAGGACTGAGAATGAGCAGCCTAAAAACAGAACAAGGAGTGACCTAAGGAGCCAAGTGGTCTCTAGCAACTTAGGTGCACTTACACTATCAAAAAGACTTTAATATTTATTTATTATTTATTTATTATTTAAATGTATTTTATTAACTCAAATTAGCTAACTTGCACTGAAACATTCGGAAATTTTGTTTAGAGATCAGAGCTTCATTAAATTCTATAGTAAACTTACTGTTTCCACTTACATTTCTGACCAAATTAAATCATAATTGCTTTGTCTTCAGTGCAATTTCACCAGTGATATTAATTAGATATTAGGTTTGACTTGTCCTCAGAATATTTTGAATAGCTACCTAATTATTCCGAGATGGCCAACTTTGAAATGAAAAATACAAATATTTTTTATAAAATAAAATATTTGTCTTACTGTGAGCTAAATGCTTAGAAATTACTTGAAGAACTGACAAGGGCAGACTAGAAATAGAGCAAATTTAGCTGCCTAGCAAGAAAAAAGGAAAAATTTCACAGGTTTTGAACCCGCTTTAACACAGAAAATTATATGTTTTCAGGTTGTCACATTCTGAGGCATGTACTTCTGTGGTAACACATTTTACTGTATTTAATACATAAATCGAGCAAAACCAATTTGGTAGTAGTGCTTAACTGTAAGGAATGATGGAAAAAACAAGGTGATTTGTGAAATAATTGAATCAGTGAGAAACAAAATGAGTACAAATGGAAAGAAATGTCAGAATTAAACTACTCTGGAGGAAACACTGTAGTTATATATAAAACTCCTTTGCTTAGTGACTGCTGAGGAGCTAAACTGACAGTTTTGTAGCTATCCGTCTGCACCAATTAGAGCATCCTCCTACCAAAGCTCTTACGAAACTGCATCAGCACTTTTGTTAGAAGAGCTTTGAGGAGCTTTTAAGTAATTTGTAAAAAATTTGTCTCAAGATGAAAAATGACAGAAAATTTACGTCCAGAAGCAATACTTTCTGTTTGTTTGTTTGTTTATTTAAATGACAAACACAGAATAGGAGGAGGAAAGTTAGCTACTTTAAAATTAGGTGAATTAGATGACAGCTTTATTGTTTAAAATTGACTTTTTTTTTTTTTTTCCTGCTTGTATAGCCTGGATTTAAGAGTAATAAATATATTGCATGAAGAAAAAAATAACTGAGATGACAATGTTATCCAACTTGATATATCTAAACCAGCATGCACAGCTTCACTTATATGACTAGCTTATTTGAAGCTAAAATATGCACCCTTATATCAAAAGGCAAATTATTTGCTTTGGTTTGTTTTCACATGGACCAAACCCTTTAATTCTGGCTACTGTGCAGCTAGTTCCAGCTATATGACTATTTGACAAAAAGTATCTTTTACTATGAAGCACGATGTAGCCCATGAATCCCATCATTCACTCTATAAATCCCAGCAGCAAATCAGCAACACCCCAAGAGGTTTGTGGTGAATTACAGCTAGGGGACATGATTATTGAGTATGGAAACATTGAAATTGCATGGAACTCACTCTTTCTACCCACTCAAAATTGTCTTATCTAGCTGCCTATCATTGTACCCTCCAGAAGACATGGACTTTAAACACTTTATTTGTGCCACTTGCTGTGGCTATGCTAAAAGCTGGTGTTAGTAAGATACTTTCCTAGGAAAGCTCAGAAAACAAATTATACAGGATTTATTTGGATGATAATGCAATGTGCATGTTTTTTCTGCTTCCAGATGTCTGGGTGATTTCCCAATAAAATTTCCTTTGACTGCACTCTCTCCAGATGCTTCACATGTGGAATTCAGAGTCATACCATTCAGTGGCACATGAAGCTGTACTTGCTCAGATTTGTCTGGTGTCCCAGACGAGTCAGTCCTGCTCTGTGCAAAGCTTTCTGGAGGAGCAACACTTTGGAGCTCGTGATACTTTTAGCAGGGAACAGAGACCTGAGCAAACACCAGCACAGCAGTCATGGTATTCTTCCATAGTTGGGTTTTCCTCAATCCCATACACATCTTCTTCCACTGAGAAATCACAGTAGCTTTCCTATTCTCCACTTCTGTGACAGCTTCCAGCAGATAGCTACAGGTTTTTCAGGAACTACCTGCAGATGGGCTGTTAGAGATATGTTAAGCACAAGAGCAGGCGTAGATGACTACAAAAGGAGATGGACACATGCTCTGTTTTTATGCTTCCCTCGCTAGCTCTGTGTGTTGTGGTCCACATTACTCCCTCTGTGATGCAGTTGGATGTGTGCATCTCACTGCAGAATTCACATTACCCTGCATATAAAATCTCTGATTCCAGACTTCCTAGTGGCTACAGTCCTTTCTTCCCTCAGTTATCAATATAAAGGCTGCTGTTCATTTGTTAATAAAAAACTCCTGAACATTTTTGAACCATTGAGTACATGAAAAAACACAATAAAAGCACATTAATTTGTAAGTAGTAGAACTGCTAATGCCTCATTGCCTACAGATTTTAATGTTGTCACCTCACTATTCCAAGGAAAGTAAACCCAAGTTTTCCATCATCTCATGACATCCACCAGAGTTGTGCTGTAGCTAGCCAGGGTGCTAGATGTGTGCTTGTGTGGCCATTTGGCTATTTCCAGCCACAGTCAATATCTTCTGAATTTCTGTCTCCTGTCACATCAGAGATGCATATTTAGGCCTTCTTCTTCCAGCTGCCAGTTTTCATGAAGCTTATAGTGATTTAATCATTGTAGAAACTTAAACCACTGTCCTCTGGCTTGTAAAAGTGGATGAACAGATTTACATGTTGGTAGGGAAGGAGACATGTGTAGATATAGAAAAAAAAGTTCAAATTTATTTTGCATAAGAAACCTTAATTTACTTTCAAAAGCTATTAGAAAAGAAAGCACAATCAATTACCAGATAGATTGTATTTATTTCGGCACAGTTTAAGTTTAATCAATCATGATGGTATTTCTTAAGCATTGTAAACATATCAGAATGTTTCTTAGCAGTGGGGAGAGACAACTAGATTTGGATTATAAAGTGGCAATAGTATTAAGAGCCTATTGCTGTGTGAAGTTGGCTTTACTGGAGGGTAACTCAATATTTCACAGAGTTCTTTGCCCCAATGAACCTTTACCTGGAAGTGTTCATGTCATTCATTCAACTTTCAGGATTAGGTGTAGCATTATACTGCTCATAAACTATAAATTTTTTTTTCCTGGAGATCCCTGTTTCTAATTGTTGTCATACATGAGTCATCAGACAAAGCTGGAAGAATTATCTCAGACAAAAATAGTTCTTACATGAGGAAAAAGCTCTTTATTGGTTCTGATGGATCATTACTACTGAGTGCTCTATTCCATGTCAAGGTAGTAATAAGATAATTCTTCTTTGAATTATTTTAAATGTGTTATCAAAATATCAATGTTTAGCCTGTGCCCAAACTACGAATAGACATTTGTTGTTGTTGTTCAGTGAACATGGTTTTTTTTTTGGTTGTTGTTTTTTTTTGTCTTTTTTTTTTTTATATATATAAAGGTCTCTTGCACTCCAAAATCTAATTCTCATGGCAGCAGAGCTTTTAATCCTCCTAACCTCTGCTTTCTTTCAGGAAATACTGAAAAATATTTGGAATAAGTAAAATTTAAATCTATAGTATTTGAAATTAATTACATGGATCATGTGAAACTTTCTTCCCAACAACTAAATTAGGATAAAATAAACCAAGGAAGGCTCTATCACTACTTCTACTACAGTTAGGCTTCAAAACAGAGAACCGGGAACTCAGTACACAGAATAATATGAAAATAATATAGATTGAGATAGTTTGGCAAAATCAAGACAAATAACTTGATAAGGCTAGGGCCTGAATAAACTAATTAAAGTAGATTTATTAATTAGCATCCTCTGTTTTTAATTCTTTATAGTTTTCTTTTTTGTTAATTTTCCACCAGTGCATTGCAGCCTTTGCTGTCTTTGATCTCCATACCCTGAGAACAACTGATCCTTCATCTTCTCTGTAAAATAATGTTGACAAAAATGGTCCAAACCCAACAAAGACTTTCTCATGATTTCATTTTTAGAATTTTTTCCTAATGTCCCATCTAAACCTCCTCTGGCACAGCTTGAGGCCATTTCCTCTTATCCTGTCACTTGCTACTTGGAAGGAGAGAACTGACACCCACCTCACTACAACCTTCTTTCAGGTAGTTTTAGAGAGTGATAAGGTCTCCCCTGAGCCTTCTTTTCTGCAGGATAAACAACCCCAGTTCCCTCAGTTGTTCCTCACAAGACTTGCTCTTTAGAACCTTGTGGTGGGTCAACCCTGGTTTGTCCACCAAAGCCACTCTATTACTCCTCCTCCTCAACTGGACAGGGGAGAGAAAATATAATGTAAGGCTCATAAGCTGAGATAAGGGACAGGGAGATCACTCAGCAATTGCTGTCACAGGCAAAACTGACTTGACTTGGGGAAATTAGTTTAATTTATTACCGATCAAATCAGAGTAGGATCATCAGAAATAAAACCAAATCTTAAACATACCTTCCCCCTCCACAGCTCCCATCATCATAGGCTTAACTCTACCTCATCCCCACTGGCAGCACAGGGGGATGGGGAATGGAGGTTGCAGTCAGTTCATCACACTTTTCTGCCACTCCTTCCTTTACAGGGGGTGGACTCCTTACACTTTTCCCCTACCCCAGCATGGAGTCCCTCCTGTGGGAGACAGTTCTCCATGAACTTCTCCAATGTGAGTCCTTCCCACGAGCTAGCTCCAGCGTAGGTCCTTTCCATGGGCTGCAGTCCTTCAGGAACAGATAGCTCCAGTGTGGGTTCCCCACAAGGACACAAGTTCTGCCAACATATCTGCTCCAGCATGGGCTCCTCTCTCCATGGGTCCATAGGTCCTGCCAGGAGTCTGGGTGGGATCCATGGGAATTTCTATGGGGGTTTCCATGGGGCCACAGCCTTATTTGGACATCCACCTGCTCCAGCGTGGGGTCTTTCACAGGCTACAGGTGGATATCTGCTCCACTGTTAACCACGATGACCTGCAGGGGGACAGCCTGTCTCACTATTGTCTTCACCATAGGCTGCAGGGGCCTGGCAGCCTATGCTGCCAGTCTGCTCTGGCACTTGAAGCACATTCTTCTCCTTCTTTTTCACTGACCTTGGTGTCTGCAGGGCTGTTTCTCTCACATATTCTCACTCCTTTCTGTGGCTGCTATTGTGCAGGGTTTCTTCCCTTTTTAGATAAAATATCACAGAGGCACTGCCACTATTGCTGAGCCTTGGCCACTGCTCAGCCTTGGCCAGCAGTGGGTCTGTCTTGGAGCCAGCTGGCATTGGCTCTGTCAGATACAGGGGAAGCTTCTAGCGGCTTCTCACAGAAGCCACCCCTGTAGGCCCCCTGCTACCAAAACCTTGCCACACAAACCCAATACAACCCTTCATCAACTTCATTGCACTTCTCTGGACAAGCTCCAGCACCTCAATGTTTTTCTTGTAGGGAGGGGCCCAAAATCAAACGCAATATGTCATCTATACCAAGTTAAGCTTTCTGCTATTCAGAAAAGCAGTAAAAAGTGTAAGAGGTATTCTTCATTGAAACTTGTGGATTTTAAAGAGCACAAACAAATGCACAAATCAAAGCAAAAGTAAACAGGAAGTCCAACAGATAGCTAATGAGTAAATGCATTACAAATTAATATCACTTAAGTGATGATTATATCAGTGCTGCTTCATATGGGCCTACAAATCAAATTTCAAAATCCCTGCTCATTCCTGTGAGAAGTGTCCATGTGACAGAGATGTGCACGGTCACTGTGAGATATTCATTGGACAGGCATTATCTCTCAGGTGGCCACATACCACATATCATGTAAGCTATTGGTGGTGTGAATACAAGTTTTACAATAGTCTAATGGATCTGAATGACAATCATTGTGATATCTTCAGGGTATAGTACATATTTTTTGTATTAACTTGTATTTCTGTATTTTGCCATTTTAATCTAGCTTCTTCTCTCTGTAATGCACTTGGAAAGGTTTCTAAGAGCTATATCTAGGATTCATCTTTGTACTGAAGGAGAAAGATAAGAAGGTGGACTCATAGAGGGTATAGCATACACAGACCCAGACGAAGAAAAGTAGTTCCACAGTATTAACCTCAGGGCCTTTTGAGTAGTGATGAATGAACTCATTAATGAGCCTTTCTATTTAATTCTGTAAGGTCTTGCTGTACTGTTGAACATGGTCAACAGTACATTTTGCATAGATTTTCATAGATGTGTCTTATTCATGACAAATAAGAAAGTATTAGTCATAAATATCTGCAAGCATTGGAGTCTTGTAAAGTTACAAACTTAGATTAAGAGAAACAACATAAATCTGTGTAATGAAAATATAGCTGAATTCTCCTTGCGACTGTCTTTCTATGTTCCTGCTAAGTTCAAGAAGAAATAACAGCTAGTAAGGCTGTTAATCATAGAATCATAGAATTATTCTGTTTGGAAGAGACCTTCAAGATATCAAGTTTAACCATTAACCCAGCACTGCCAGGTCACCACTAAACCATGTCCCTCAGCACCACATCTGCATGTCTTTTAAATACCTCCAGGGATGATGACTCAACCACTTCCCTGGGCAACCTGTTCTAGTGCTTCACAACCCTTTCTGTGAAGAAATTTTTCCTAATATCCAATCCAAACTTTCCCTGGAGCAACTTGAGGCCATTTCCTCTTGTCCTGTCTAAGGAAGACTTATTTAGCAAAAAATTCTGCTTGTTTATGTGGTACTGGCAGCTTATTTTATTGAGAAACATTAGTATCAATCTCATCAATAAGAGGCTGATGTTTCATCCAGTCATGAAGGATAAGGCTTCACAAACGTGTCACGTTACTACAATCAGATTGTTTTTAACTTCTCAAGCACACTCATAAACTTAGTAAGGGATATTGGATGAAATCCAAAGCCAAATTGTAATTTAAATGGTGTGTTTCTTACCTTTTGCTCCAACATTATAAGCCAGTACCTCACCTACAGTTAATCAACGTAAGTCTGATAAATTCACCAGATGAAGGTCTTCCTTTTATTTTTTTTCTGAACGGGGAACATAGTTCATAAATTTCTTTGCATGTCATTGTCTAGGGAAGTAAAATTGTATTAATGATCATTTGAAACAGAATTATTGTAGTCTTTCATGCTTTTCATCAAGGGTAGAGATAGTGCCTGTGCAATATAAATTTGACATCTACTTAACAAAAATAAATAATACAGAAACACTTGTTTCTATTGAAGCTTGTGTGAGGAAATAGTGTTTTTTTATTAGTAAGTTAGAAAGAAACAGATATTTTCAAGCAAGTGCAAAGTTCAATAGCAGCTAAAATTGCTGAAATATTCCAAGGCCACCATCTTTCTGTCTACAATTTTTGGCACAGAACCTGGCAACCTACACCGGTAACGCTGTGTGTGCATGAGACCTCCAGACTAGTATACACACCATCACAAACCCACCAGTCACCAAGTTTTACTCATAAACTGCAATATGCAGGCCACATCCACAAGACCATCTCCACTGTTACCCTTGCCCTACTTTTATCCAACACATGCAACTACAACTATTCATGCTTTTTCAGACAGAGGAAGGATTCCTTTCCAGAAGATTTATAATCTATGTAAAATATGAGGGATAGGAAATTACGTTTAACAAGGACAGTAACTAATGCTATCGCTCACATGATTATTTGTAGTTAATATGAATGTCATCATTGTTTTTTGACACTCAGATGATAGGCAGGCTGGCGTTCTTTGGTGGCATATGGTGGCATGGAAGGTACTTCCCAGACTTAGAGAAACATGGGGCCACTGGGAGACAAACTAACTTGGGAAGCATATAAGCATTAAAGGCAGGAAAACTTCATATGAAATAAAACCAAAGATGAAAGTAAGAATGCAAAGTTTTACAGAAAGGCTCTCACAGATCTTGTAAGTGTTAATTAGTGTGAACAGATATATTAATAGTTTCCCTCATTCTGAGTTTTTGTCTGTATCTTATTAAATATTTGGGCTTTAGTGGAAAATTAAGGCTGGAATCACAATAGTAAAAAATAACTCTGGCAGGGGCAAACGTTGGGGTTGCATCCAGCCTGTGTATGGAGTATCAAAGGAACAAATATCTTCCATTCAGTTTTATGGTCCTCTCACCAAACTTTCATGCCTAACCACTAGCCAGTGGTTTGATGTAGTATAAACTCCTTTCTTTGGTAGGCTGAGTGCAACATCTTCACAGGTTTTTTTAAAGCCCACAAAAATCCTCCATGTTGAATCAAAGGAACCAACATACCTGTCTTAAATATGTCAGTGAATCAATGCTAAACAGTTGTAGCATAGTCAACTTTTTCTGTTTCTAGTGTATGTTTCTTCTCCAAGGTTATTATACTAGGGCAAATACTGTGAGCCATAAGGATATACAAGATAAGTCCATAAGTCATATGGGCCAACAAAGGCAAGATGTGGCCTTGCCTTTGACAAAGGTTGTAAATTTGACAACATTTACCTAGACACACAGGCACAGCTATTATTTAATTCATGTACATCTCCTGAAAGCTCTACAGGGGACCACTGGCTAAAGCTGTTCTTTTCTGGCAAAGTCTTTGAAACAAGACAGAACTGCAATTACTCTTTTAAAGGCAGTGTAGGGTGCAACCAGACTGAAATTCACACTGAAGCTTGCAGTTGTGCAGAAGCAAACCCAGAGACTTCACTTTACAATGATGATGGAGTTTATTCTGTACCAGTGAGTATCATTACTCCAAGAATGTTTCCAAAATCCTGCTTATAGGAAAAACCATAGGGTGTTTTAATCTGAAAAGCTCTAACAGAGGAAAAGGAGCTGCAGCCATCAAATAATGAAAAACCTTAAATAGATATCTTGTTTATTCTTGTAATAATTGGTCTCCCGTAGTGTTGCTAATAAAATAAATGACAGCCAGAAAGCAAGTGAAAAAACAGAACATCCAATCTTTTCTTTGCAGCTGCTTTCAGGAGGCCCTAGGCTTGGATGGTGAATCGATACTAAGTGAGAAAAGAATTTTCTTTTAAAACACCAAGCCTCCCTTTATGCTTTTATCTGATATTCAGGCAGAAACATTATGTGCAAGTTGCAAATTTAAAAATTAATGTAAAGCAGTAATATGTTTGTAGACCAGCAGAAAAAATTGGACAAATATGTAAATACCGTACCACCTATAGCATGGAGCAATTTACTTCCCTGTCATGTTTCAGGGCTGCTACTATGTAACTGGATATAATAAATAATACAATGAATCAAATAATGGGGATACCAGTAGAGTTTCCTTCTACTTAAGAAATATAGTGCACTTTTATCAAGGCTTCTTCTATATATATTTATGTAAAGCTATTAAATAAAGGAATAAATAGAGATAAAAATTACTAAGGCACAATTTTTTCACCTTATAGTCCTGGAAGCAACATAAGAATTGTTAGGAATCTTGGATTACTTCTGATGTCTTGGAAAGCTGGTGGTTACCTTCTTAGTCTCTTTTAAAAAGCTACTGAAATAAGGCTTCATGCAAAGAATGATGTTTTTTAGAAAACTTGTTATAAGCTTAAAGTATTGTTTGGCAAAATGAAAAATGAGTTTCTCAGACCATACATCCAGGAGACATTGACAAGTCTAATCTTTCTGATTATCTCTTCAATAAATCTTAATTTTAGAAGAAAACTGCCATTTCAAAGTCTTCCTTTTAGCTAGCAGAACAATAAAGAGGATGATGGAATTCCTATTTCATAAATCACGTTGCAGAACATATATCCAGCTCAAAAAGAATGTCTTCAGTAATATTTTTCCAATCCTGTTTCAGATGGATGAAGCCTTTAAAGACATTTTTGTATCTTCTAATAATCTAATGGTTTGCCTATCCGCTCAATAATTCCTATCAATAATGATACCTGTCAGACCAAGCCTTTTTCACTGGAACCATTATGAAGTCTTGTTTTCACTATTCCTAAAAAAACCCAGTGCCCTTAACAGTCTAATACATTGCATGTGTGTAACTCATGCCTGGGAACCTGTAGGTGAGACTATTGCTGTGCCTTAAGTGCCTTTTTTACTACTTCTCTGAAACTTTCAGCCCAAGATCCAAGTCCAGTGTAACCACACTGCTAGAGTGATACCACCTTTATTTGCCTCATTTTGAAGGCAGCTGTGAAAGTAATTTCTTCAGCTTCTCACATACCACAGCCTTTTATTTTCTTTGTGTGTTAAAACAACACTGAAAAGAGACAAACAAAAAAAGGCCCATGAAAACTTCATGGAATTGTTTGCATAGAAATACAAGCCTTGCAGTACTAGAAACTTTCCAGTGTGAATAGGTTCTGATTGTTTCCCCAGTCTGAGTCCTTGTCTTGGTTGCATAATTTATTTGGGCATTAGCAGTTAGGAAGGTATGACTTGAATAACTTCAAAGAGCTGTATATTTTGAGCATTTGGTGAATAAAAACCAAAGACAATCAAGGCATCTTCATGGCACTTAAATCAGCACCATTACCAGAGCTGGTTGCCAAAATGTCAGCCAATGACTTGGATCAAAATAGTTTATTTTCTTTCTTCTGTTCCCATTTTAATCCTAAGATGCATTGAACTAGCTTACTGGTAAATATTGCCTTGATATCAATATTGCTTATATTTCCACCTTGATTTCCGAATATCTAACAGATATTAACCTAACAATATATTTTAGGAATGCTCTGGGGGAACTAATCGAAACGGGATTGATTATGTAAAGGGTATGGTTGCAATTGAACTACACTTTTAGATTACTCTTGTTTTTGTCTGAAACTGCTCTATATCAGGTATTCCACTATAAGGTTTGGGACTAGAAAAGAAAAAATCTTAGTCATTAGTAGAAATATGGAAATCAGCTTTGGCTTGTATCCAAGTTGACAGGTTAATAAATATTAAAAGCTAAAAAGAGAAAAAAGAATTCTTGACTCAGTTAATTCTAAATGATATAGCACCTTTTACACCCTGGTTTTATACTGTGCCTTGGGAAATATTCATATGGAAAATTACATAGCGTTATTTTGAACTGTCATATTTAAAATATACTGGTATATGACATATTATGCCATGGAAAACTATAATAGCCACGAGTGAGAGAATTATTTAAGGATATAGTTCACTTCTGATGGCACACTTAATTTCATTGTTACTATTTTGATGTACAATTATTTTTTAATTTAAAATTAGGTATATGCATTTTGTAACAAATAAATGCAAGAAGTATTTATATTCAGGTTTAATTGTAAACTGAAGTGTCAAAAGCTAATATTTTTTTATAAGCATTAGAATATTGCTTTAATCCCAGTAGCTCATGTATAACGTAAGAAACCCTTGATAATGGAAATGAAAATAAATAAATGTGCAGCTTGCATGCTTAGGAGTGGATGCTGATAAATCTCAGTGCAAATGCACTGAATGCAGTACAAAGCTGTACCTTAAAGACTGTACCACTGAAAAGATACATGCAACATTTCATAGTGTTCATATTGCAGTTCTTCAAGAGTGCAAACCAGAAGGAATTTTATAAGTCTTCTGATACTTTGAAAGTTCTGCTTCAATTTCTTTTAAATGAGCTTATCTGCATTTTCACATTAGGTTTCCCGAATATTTTTTTTCTCTGTAACATTTGATTATGTGCTGTTTGTGTAATCTATTTATTTGCTTTATAAGCCTAAGAAAAGAAAACATCCTTCTCATTTCCTCTTTTTATCTTCTCTAATACTCAACTCTCTATATATTTCTCTGCAGTATGGTACCTATGCATGCAATTTGCAACTGGCTTTTTTCTATACAAACAACTTATGATTAATATAAACAAGCTCAGATTGATTCAGATACAATAGAGGCTGAAGAGTGATGACTGATGCAAACAGGAAGGGTGATTAGTATTGTTCTTTCTTCATGATGAATTACACTACATCATACATTAAAACAATGAATTCTCCTTCAGGATATCAAAGACATGAGCAAACAACATGATGCCAAATATATAGCCTTTTATCTGATGGGGACAGTATACCTCACAGAGGTTGGTAAGGCTGGAGGAGCGTAAGCAGGATTTTTGGAAGCTGGCTGTATGGAGCAGAGCAGCTGCTTGGTCTGTGAAACATGTTACCCAAACAAAACCTTTTACAGTGAGCTCTCTTGCTGTCTCTTTTTGAGCAGTTGCATTTTAATCAACATCATCATCATCACCAGCTTCCTTAGATGAGTGAAGGTCCAATGAAGTCAAGCAAGACTGGAGGCTGGAAAAAAGCTGTAATTGTCTGGTGCCAGTCTCATGGATGAAGCAAGAGAGATCTTCCAGAGCAGTGACCCACATCTCAAAGTCAGCCTCTAAATAGCCAGAATCTCCCATTTGACAATCGTGATGCTCTTGTTCTCTGTCCTCCAAGCCTGATGGGCTTCAGTGCTAAATGTTTCTGAAGACACAGCATGCACCCTCTCTCTCTTATGGTAATACTTATGGGAAAATTTGCTTTGGAGGCCACTATATAGATGGCCATCAAATTTTGCAGTAATACCTTCATGATAGATAGCAAAACATGCCTGTAAAGGAAAGAGACCATGAACACCTCTCTGACTTCAGGCCAGCTGTCAGGTTATGGGTCACATCCTTACAGCTAAACTAATATTTCAGAATAGATTGGATGAATCTACACTACTGTTAGACTGTTCCTTGGCCTAAGTTGAATCCAGTACCATGTCTAGACACGGCCTGGTAGGGTGCTAAACCAAAGCTGCGCCTGCAACCCCACTGGCAATGTGACAGCACTAATATGGGCTAATCCATAAACTCTGGCCCTGTTTGGTTTGTAGATGTAGTTTTCTGCTGCTATATTTGTTGTCTTTTCTCAGATAACAATTTCTTCTTATGCACAACTGTTTTTTTTCAGTAGTTAGCAAAATGGGCTATGCTTGTACTGCAGCTAGTAATTATTTTTATATTAGCAATGGAATTATATATTTGGCACTATTTTAATAAATTTTCTTTTTATAAATATATTGCACTTCTTGAATATTGCAAATTACATTGGTATTTGGGAATTGGCAAAACCCACCTCCAGCACCAATACAAAAAAATAATAGAATACACAGAGTCTTTCACCTTTAACTACCATTTCTGGTAGGCTGATGACAGAAAAAATACTTATATTGTTACCTCACAGTCAACAAGACACCTCCTGGGCGTTAATCAGCAGTTCTAATTGTGTTTTTCTTAGCTTTATGAAAAGTTCAAGCACCTTAGTTTGTATTTATACACACTATGATGGACCTGTTCACTGGTATATGTTCAGAACTATGTCAGAAATTTAAGATCAAATGCAAATGCAGGGAAGTAAGTCTTCAGATAATGAGGAATATAAAACTTGGTTGTAGTGCAAAATTTTCAGTTTCTATAAAAATAATACCCAGCATCCGACAACAATTTTAATGCTCTCTCCATTATTCCATCTGAACAGATAATTTACTTTGGTGTTAAGCTATTTTTTGCCCAATCAAAACTAATCATCCCGATCAACTCTAATGACTTAATGTTTGAAACAGTATTACTTTGCTTGATCTGCTGCAGGGCATTAAAAATTATATTTCCTCCCAGGCTAGACTGCATTAGTTCTTGTTCACTTGCTTAATTTTAAGGGAAACTTTAAAGAAACAGGCTCTAATTCTCATTTAATTGGAATGCCAATACTTTCAACTCTGAAGTACTTAAACATTTCAGCTTTCAGCAGTAATTTTCAACTTTTCATAATGATTTTTTGTGTTTAAGACAGATAATGATTTTTTTTTCATATAATTCTGTCTTTAACAGAGGGGTTTTTGTGGAAAAGGTACTTTCAGAAATTTTTGAAAGGTCATTGAGTGATACTTTCAAAAATTTCTAATTGTCTCTAAAAAAATCTGATTTTTCATATGCATACCAAGAACACAAAGAATGACCAAAATTTCCAAACTGAATCCCAGTAATGCACCATCTACCCTAATACTTGTCCAGCAGCTGCCAGATGTGGAGAAGCTTTTAAAATCCTGCATTTGGTATTCAAGCCTCTTTCTTCATTACTGACAACCCTTAAGACTGAGGAATCCAGGGTTGGTCCTGACTTTCGTCCTCTACTTTGAAGTCATTTACTTTTTATCTGTCCTGCCTGAGACAGCTGTTTCATTTCACTGATAGATGTTATGTCACCTTACAGCTGTCGTGGGCTTCCTTCACTTTATGAGGGCTGTTTTCCTCTACACATTTTCATTTCAACTCTTGTCTTGTATAAATGATGAGCTCTTTAAAAACATACTACTCTAATCTGTTGGCACAGATCAAGGAGTGTCTGCAATCCACAAATGAAACTGGTGTGTGGGTTGTGGTTATCTCAACTCCATTCTATTCTAGACACTAGAATCATAAACTTTGACATTTCATAGAGGAAATGAAACAGTATTATATTTTATCTGGCTTAACTATACTCTCGTTTGTTTCAATTGCCTCAAATTACACTGGTAATATATACTGTTAGTAACAAGACCAGTTACATCAAAGATAATAATAAAAATATGTTTGTTTCAGACTGAACTGAATTTTCAATTTGGTTTCCTTCCAAAGTAGAACAGTAGTGCAGGAAGTATATTAATCTGCACTATTTAAGCTTTAATGGGCTAGGAAACATGCTTTTACATTAATATGATTTAAAGCTGAAGTACGGCAGTTCTGTTAAAAATAAATCAGCTTCTGCATGCATGTCTGAATAACCAGGGCTTTTACAACTTGTATTACTTTTTCTTTTCTCTAAAAGGAGGAGACAATACTGAAGGGATTGACATGGGGACTGCAAGCTGCAGTGAATAATGAAAAACATACCAAACAGCAGAGGTGTAAAGCAAGTGATCTGACTATCAGTCTTCTGCTCTCGAAAAATATACAAGCAAACTACATTAGTGGGATTTGCCATTTTTTCCACCCATTGTGCTGTTGTTTAATACCTGATTCAAGCACAGAATCCAGAGTCAGTGTAGGAATCTGCACATATTTGCCACTCTTAGTGTACATACATGTTTCCTGGCCTATTTCTGTGTGAGTGCTTTGGTACGCAGCCTTGCTCTTCTTGTATATTGCTCTTTCCTTGCCCAAGATTCAGTATGAGCCAGCTGATTTGCTCTGTTGTATTTAGAAGACTTTTACTTTATGCAGGAGGATGAAAGAAAGCTGGGGAGGACCTTTTTATGAGGGCTTTTAGTGATAGGGTGAGGGGTAATGGCTTCAAACTAGTAGATGGTAGATTTAGATTAGAAACTAGGAAGAAGTTCTTTGCTATGAGGGTGGTGAGTCACTGGAACAGGTTGCCTAGGGAGGTTGTAGATATCCCAGCACTGGCTGTGTTCAAAACTAGATTGGAATGGGGCTTTGAGCAACCTGGTCTGGTGGAAGGTACCCCTGCTCATGGTAGGGGGGTTGGAACTAGATGATCTTTAAGGTCCCTTTCAACTCAAACCATTCTATGATTCTATGAAACCTTTTCCAAGGGCTATGGCAGAAAACCGGAGAGGGAAGATCACATTGGCCAGGTTGCCAAAGTCTCTGGTGACAGGAAGATGTAAAGGAGAACAGCAGGAGGGAGGAGAACAAATATGAACTTGGACACTCGAGTCTCATTTTGGGAACATTGTAAGTTTCCATGGTCTTTTTTTCTGTTATGGCTTTTGTAAAGATACAAATGGGAAAATTACTAATACAGTGAATAATGCAAAGCAGTAAAAGAAAAGAGTGAGACTTGGCTTCTGGGAATCAATGGGAAAAAAAAGTTGGAAGCATTTCTTAATTTGGCACTAATTGTTAACTGCATGCATCAGAGAAACTAAAGAAATGCTGAACTTCACTGTATGAACGTAAATCTAGTCTTTATTAACTTCAGTATGTGGAAAATTGGACCCATGGTTTTTACAACGGTAAAATGCCGATGCTGGTGGTATAGCAGTATAGTTTTGACTTCTTATTTGAGGGTTATTTTTCTACTTCAGTATTTAATAATTTTATGATGTAATTTATTTTATGTATTAACATGAAGCTCATAAGTATAGAAACATATTTTATTAAAACAGTTTTATAAGGTATAAATTATGTAATTTTTAAATTTCCTACGGACTTCATAAAAATTGCAGTTTTATAATGCTTTGCCTTTACTGAATCTTTAGTACTTGTCTTCCACTTCTAGAGTGTGATGAATGTAGCTTCACTGTGTCCTGAAGTATACTTAAGTACACTCTAAGTGGATATGACAACCTCTAAATATTCAGTAAGTATCTTCATTATAAAATGCTACAGAAAATAGTATGTTAAGACAACAATGCTAAGGTTATAAAGTCAAGTGTTTGAAAGTAAAGACACTCCAGTGTGCAGCAAAATTTATCAACCCTTCTGCTGTTAGTCATTTATTAAACAATTAGGTAGTCCCCTTTTCTAAGAATATCTGTTCTTCTGTGAGCAGTGATGTTATGGCCTATTGCTTGAGCAGTGTCTGGAAATAAAAATAATTAGTCATAAACTGAACATCGTTCAGTCATGTTCACTGTTAATATTAATTCTTGAAGTTTAGCTGATCCTTCAGCTAATGTGATAGTACTTTTGGACCTGAATTAGGGACTATTTCAAATAGGAAAATAAAGAAAACAGGTACAGATAATGAATATTCAGTCATTAAGAAAATATCCTAGTTCATTATGACATGTGAATGTAGATCTGAGGGTTTATACCAAAAAAGGCAAACACAATGGGATAAGAAATTGGTCACAAAGTGTTCACTAGTGGTGACTAAGGAAAGATAAATGTTATGTTCAGGACATTACAAATATTTAAATGTTCTTATGAATATTGTTTTTGTAATATTTAATCTCTAAGTCTAGCCATTGGATAACCTTTTCATCTTCAGAAACACTGAATCAGTAGGAGCTCCCTTGCCTAGGACTTGACAATAAAATTGTTCAGAAACAGTAAATGCTACAGTAATTGTAACTATAACTACATGAATGAAAGATCATAGGTGCACAAGAAGATAAAATTTCTGCGTTACCTTCTGGCCATTCAAATACTCTGAGCATCTTGAGGAGAAAAAAAGCACTCATAAACCCAGTTTGGTTTCCAGCACAGTTGTGCTAAGCACTGGGGAAGGAATCTAGTTGGAACATATTTCTTATTAGGCCATTTCATAGGAAATGCTAAAGGTAGCCTGAAGTTGTGTTTATTCCCCTGTTTCTTCACTCCTTTTATGAATTACAGCTTGACCATACAGGAAGGGTTGAGACTTCTCTTTCTGCTACTTTGCAGAAACATGTTTGATAAATATGTTTATCATGTTTCATTTATATGACTTATGTTCCTACCCTCGAAACTCTTGCTTCTAAGACAAAGAAGATGTAGCTTACTAATAAATTTCTTCTTCTTGACTCTCTGTGGTAAATGACAACCATTTTAAGTATTACGTATAAGCTAATGTGGAAAAATAAGTAAGCAAATCTAGGACTTTTGTAGGTAAAAACATGGAAAGGGCTTACTCATAAAACCAAACAAACCTGCATTGTGTTTTGTAATAACTGTGAATACAGAAATTATTTTGACTGGGAGGGGGCTTTCTGATGAAGCCTCATTAGCGGTGCATTATCTAACCATATTGAGGCTCTAGTCCTACAAGAGACTGAGCATTTTGACAGTGATAATTGTTCTTCATTTTCTCTGACTTAGGCCAGTTGTTTTCTTAGGCAGTAATTAATGAAAGGTCTATTTAGGAATCATGAGATTTTAGTCTAACAATGAGTAGGTATTCCACCTCAGGGCATAGCACAGATGCCTAAAAGTAGCTAGCTGCTTTAATAAACAGCACCTAGTCTCAGTTCAGAATATTTAAATGAGAGTTGCTTTTTATCTTGTGCTTCTAGAGTAATAGTTACACTTTAATAGACTGCCAACATCTCCCACTGACAACAATGAGTTTTGGATTAGGAATATTTGATTAGCAGTTATTCTCTTCATCTGTGTTTGGAGCATAAAATGATGGCTCAACATAGCACAGCAATTTAATTTCTCAGTACATATTTAGCATTAGTCATGTAAAATTTACATGGAAAAATTGTTTTGTTTGTGGCAGGATAATTTCCTGCAGCCTAGATGTCTTTGTCTCTTGGAATGCACTAATGTTATCTAGTTAATTTTTGTCATTAAACCCTGAAGCATTTGCTAAAAGGAAAACATTATAATTCTGTTCCTTACACGGAATTGAATATTTGTAACCTAAAATTAGGTAGAACACATTAGCATGTGCACAAGTACCTAATTACATTAGTGATGCAAATGTTTTGCAAGATTATGGTTTTGTAAACAAAATGATCTTCTTCTTATAGAGAATTTGTGATAAGTGCAATGTGAAGGAGGCTCAGAGGCTAAGAGAAATGAGGCACACTACCTATCATGTTTAGTGCCTTAAACAAGGGTTTCTTTAAAATTCACTGAGTCCCCCGAACAGTATTAAAAAATCACTGTTTAGTTTTGCATTATAGATTCCGTAAAAAATCTTTTTTGTTTTATTCTTATTCTAGATGGATTACTTTAACTTTAGTATAATATAACTGGAGAGTTTTTTTCCTAGCTAAGTTTCTGGATGTTCTAAATCACCAACAATTGAAAACATGTGAATACAGAACTAATTTCACACCTTCAACACTACAACTTGGAATACATATTAATACATTTAATTTACAAAATATTTGAAAATAATTATGTGGCATGAAATATGCTACAATGAATAGCTAGGATACTTAGAAACTATGGGATCATTTCACATTTGCACCTGTCAGATTATAGTCTACATCTTGAAAATTGATGCTTTTATGTCTAAAATATTAATATTATTTTATATCCATCTGAAGCTATTGAATAATTTTCTTACATTTGTATTTTAACATTCAGATGTTGATTATATTTTGCTATTGATAACACTTTCTTTGGAGGGTGTATAATTCTTGAATATCTCCATATTTTTGTTGAATTTACAGGAATCTTAGGTGAACAAAGTAAAGTACTGTAAATCATAGAATCATAGAATCATTATGGTTGAAAAGGACCACCAGGATCATCAAGTCCAACCTTCATCCTAATATTTAAAATACTTTTATTGCTTAAATACAAATATTCTTGCTTGATTAGCAAATAAGAAGCTCTGAACATAATTATTCTTCGGTGATCATAACTCAGCGTGGTTTTTGCAGGAGCAGTCATCCCAGTCTTACAGCTATCAATACTGTTCTGCCAGGGTGCAGTAAGTGCTGGCTGCTCCCTAAGGGACAGGGAACTGGGAGCAAGTAATAATTCAAGAGGCATTTATGTTGTGGAATGTGTAAGAGTAAAAGACAAAGCCCCCCACATTATTATTTAGGTTGCAAAATCATGTTCACAGAAATTAGGATGCACTACAATGCATAGTTGCTTTTGTACCCCTTGTTCCTCTTCCCTCTGAAGCAGGCTGTGTGCTGAAGAAAGCCAAAGTGTTATGTAAAAATAGTGTGTGAACTGTTAAGCCACCATAAGATTTTTACATGAAGAAACAGAAAGCAGGTATTTATAGAGTCATAGAATAACAGGTTGGAAGAAACCTCAAGTGTCATGTGGTCCAATCAACCTCTCTTGACAAAAGCATGATCAAGGCAAGATGGCCTAGCACGCTGTTCAACTGAAGGATGAAACTGTCCAGTGTTGGGGAAAACATTGTTAGCATTTCCTAAACATGAAACTGTGCTTTTGCAAACTTACCCCTCATTGTTTACAGCAGAACTTAAAGTGTTATTTCTTAGTTTTCTTAAAGGAAAGACTTCCTAGAACTCCACAAACCTATTTTTCTTTATTTGGCCTTGAGCTTTAAACCTTGAGCTTCAAACCTGCAGCACCATTTGTGCTGCATTTAACCACATGCCAAGAGAAAGTTGGTCTTTCACTGTATTTCATCAGGAATACGTTAGGATAGACAAAACCTGAATAGATGCCTTTTATCACTTTAAATCACTTACCACTTTAAATCTTAAATCATTTTATCACTTCCACTAAGCTTGAAATCACTTTATCACTTTAAATCTAAATTAAAAAATAATTTACTTTTTTTTTTTTCTAAGAGGACAACAAGCCTGGGTTTGTGTCCAGAAACACTGTACAACTTCAATCAGTTCATGGTATCTCTGGTATAGCATATCATGAGGGGACCAGTGCTGGAGTATTTGTTGGGTAGATGGCCAAAACTTTTATGAGTGAGGCACTGCATGACTAACCATGATTTATTTTATAAATGAACAAATAAAGCCTCAGCTAAAAACTGATGTAATTTCAAAGACATTTATTGATTTTTGCATGTTACATCAAAGAAGGTAGAAGACATAAAAAGGGCATAGAATATTTTATAATGGAAAAGGAATACCTTAAACTGCTCTCACTCCAAATTTCCTTGTATGTTGGTACATGTAAATATAGATAAATGTATCTGTAAACATACATACACACATGCACACATGCAATGCTAGATCCTCAGCTGATGGAAACAGCAGTTATACCAACATAATTTGTCACAGAATGAGTATGTCTGGTAAGAACATATACAATGTCACAAATATAAACAGAAGTTAAACAATACTATCCTATTTCTGTATTAAAGTCTAAATATAAATGTGTATATATATATATATACACACATGTAGACATACATACATATATACAAATATACACAGGAGACTAGTTTGCAGCTGTCTATCTGTCCATTTATCTATGTAATTTCAAACAATTTCTGCAATACCGTGATGCTTTACTGCCATGAAGCTTATTTCATATTCCATCAGTCCCTTTGAAAATGATGAAGTGAGATCATTTACCCTGTTCTTGTTAATGGGCTGGGCTTTTTATTCTTACTACAACCAAATGACAGAATAGCTTGGCAAATTCATATCCATTACTACAACAGATGTACCGCAGTGATACTAGTCAGATCATGTTTAATATTTGTGCTAAGAAAGAAAAATATTCTGTCATTTGACAAAGTCTGAAATGAGAAAAGTTGGAATATCTTTTTTTCCAGTTCTGCAAAGGCTCATGTTCTGACTGAAAGTATGCTTGACCTCCAAATTTCACACCTTTTTGTGAAAACTGCAAATTTCAAGAATGCTTAGGCACATATGACTTTGTCTGGGACTTGTGTAATTCTGAAGATACCTACTTTTAGCATGAGGCTGTAATTAATGGTACTTTGCAGGCATCCTGATTTCTCTAAACCTTCTACAAAATTTAATTAGTACTTGTAAGAACCTGGAGAAGTAGTCAAGGGAGGTAAAGGAATTCTTTCACATGAATTGAAATGCAGCTGTCCTTGGACTGACATGTAGCAGCTGTTTAACAGAAGGTGGAAGCACAGTTTAAGGTCAGAGATGAGCTAAAAGCATGAGGAAATTTCACTAGTAAACATACAGTGTCTGAGGTTGGTTGAAAAGCGGCCATTAAGTCGAATGCTTTGTTGGCTATGTCATGATTCCATATGCCTGGCTTATGACAACTGTAGTTTGTTGTAGATTGATTAAACAAATAGACACTTTACTAATGGATGCCTTCTATGTACTCAGATGGATGTATAATTAGTTAAATGAATCAGATGCAAACAAAATCCTATTATGATAAAATGATGCACCAAACAGTACTTCTGATTTCCCCAATGTGAGCAAAGTATCAGAAATCAGAGCAAATCTATTCTGTCAGTTTTGGAACTGGAGGATGTATGGATGAGAAGAAGTAATATTTATTTAAAATAAAGCTGTCATTTTGGTTCTCAAATATAAAATAAATGTCAATATAAAATAAAAATAAAGTTATTTCCCATTAGAAGATTGCTACTGATAGAGGTACCTTAAGCATCTTGGAGGCCTTGTTTGCAATAGTGACTAGATGTCTTCGGGAAGGTAAATGTGTCCACAGAACAATTCTCCATCATATGCACTTCAGAAGTGATAAGCATGTGTTTTGGAGTTATCAAGAGTAATTTCTTTACATAGAACAGTCCTTTTTCTAGAAATTTTGGCAGTGAAAGGTTTCCGGAAAAGTGGCTTGTCCTTACAAAAAGACAGTCAACAACCACAGAGTTTTCTTGGGATTAGAGAATGTGCCTGTACAGTTTGGGACACTCTTCTTCCATAACATTTACTAGGGAACCTTTGGAGATTTACAACAGACCCAGGCCCAGAGCCTGCACCTTTGGATGACTCTAGCTGTTGATGTGGCTTTATTAAAGCATCCATTGTAGTTCACTTTCATTAGTGCCATATTAAAGGCTTAGAAGCTGATACAACTCTCCATTATCTGCTGCTATAGTTCATACGATATTAATATAATAAATATCATTACTTTCAAATGACTTCTGATAAAGGGAATCAACAATATTCCCCTGGGTTAGTTCCTTCATTTAAAGAGATATGCCTCTATTGCAGAGTGGTAGTGGCAATAGTATTTTGAAAAACAGCTATAAAACAAGAAAAAGTCTTACTTTCCAACATTAATCCATCAGGAAGCTTTTAGGGATTCATCTTGTCTGAAATATTCATAGGCAGCAAAATGTCCTGAATGCCCTACAGAAATTGTGCAGAGTCAGGTAAGTGATTGATAGTGAAGTTCTGTTCTGAGTCACTTGCAGTATGTAATTCTATTTGTCTTGCCAAACACTAAAGAGCAAGCAACTCATAAAATGTAAAGGTAACGGGGCTCATATTTTCCCCCATTTAAGGAAGAACCTGGTGTCCTCACTTCACTTTACTTCACCAAATATAACAAATTTCTATTAAATCAAAGCAGAAAAGCACAGTGTTCCTATCAGAGCACTTAGAAGCTGTATTAGGCAGGTGTCATTTATTGTATCATATATTTGTGTATATGATTTAAAAAAACTTCTCCACAATTTTACATTCTAAATGTCTGGGATAAATCAATAGATAGCTCTGTCACTTCATTTATAATGACATTGAGAATATATTTAAGATCCTACCATTCAGTCCTTCAGAAAAAAAACCCAGCAATCCCAATGCTTCACTAAGATACCTTTAAATAGTAAATACTGTCTTAATTCACCTTTGTACTATGACAAAGGACTTAATAAAATGCACACATCAGATTTGGTTGCCTGTTTTAGTTAAAATGTCCCGGGTTTTTTGTACTTTGTTGTTTGCGGGTTTTTTTTGGTTCGGCTTTTCTGGGGGGGGGGGGGGGGGGGGGGGGGGGGGGG
>JAVSBS010010248.1:0-25580 GCA_033124195.1 Coracias cyanogaster | reverse complement strand
TTTTTTTTTGGGGTTTTTTTTTGTTTTGGTTTTTTTTCCCCCCCCCCCCCCAAGGAAATGCTGATCATCAGCTTATTCCCAGTTTCCTATTATTCTGCAAACTTCTAGGTAAAAACACCGGTACCAGTACAAAAATATGAATTAGAGATGAAGTGACAGCTTAAACTCTGCCTTTCACTGATTTTCTTTTTTTTAAGCTAGGCTATCAAATAATTGGACATTTTATGTAGAGTTTATATTGTGTTTTGGCCAATGTCTATGTAACTGCTTTCCCAGTGGGCCTCTACTGTTAATACACAACCATCTTCTTTCTGCTAACTCCCACTGCATCTCTGTGAAAACCTGTTTTGACAGAACTTGTACGATGTCCTGCTGCCAGGATGTTGCTGGGAATAAAACCGAGCCATATCCAAAGGTGATGTACATGCTTTCTAGTTTGGAAAGAAACCTATTAATGAGATAATTTTTGTCCCATGTGACATTCTTTGCAACTGTCAAAGGTATAACAGCTGAATTGTCTGCCTTTTGCCACATTTCACCAAACCAGGAAATCCATTAAATAGTAGTAGAGGTCCTTTCTGGCTTCCCTAGGAATTCAGAGCATTCTTCAAGAAAATGGACCAGGTAACTTGTTGCTTTCCCTACCACTTTAGCACTAATAAGATACCCAGTGACAGATGGTTTGTGCTGGATAATACTATGTACAACTTGAACACCAGCTGAGGAAGACTGAAAACCCTACTCCAGTCTTCAATAGGGAAAAAAAATATACTGATCCCAGCTGGCAGTCTGCATGTCATAGGCACAATCTGGGAGACTCAGAGCTCAAACTGGTGGAAACTTGTTGACCTTGGTAGCAGGAAAATTAAGTATCACTGAATTAGAAATATGTCCCATGTTTTCTATGAACGGGTTCTGTAGCATGTGGGAAGGGAAATGTGCATGCTCAGAGACCTCATTTTTATACCAACTTAGTAAATTCAGCTATTTCACCTCTTTTGAGGGCAATTGTCTCTGTAAAAATTGCAGTATTTCCTAACTTGCTCTTAAGACTTGTCATGTTTGGTTCCCTTCTACTACATACAATGGCCATGTAGTGCAACCGGAACCACATTTGTTCAAGATTGACAAGATGTGCTTACAGCTGAAAACTGATCATGTGGTAAAATCCAGTTGTAGTTGGAAGAAAACAAAAAAAGGGAGAAGAACAAGCAACGAGGGGTTTATTCACCCCAAGTCAGACTAAAGGCGGGTAGGAAAAAGGGGGAAAATTAATAACAGAGGAGTGCAGAACAACACAGAAAACAGCTCTGCCTCTGTAAAACAATTATATTTTTTTCAGCAGCATCTTTCTGTTGCCCTACAATATTTGTTCTTGGACAATGTTTATCTGTTAGCTTGTTTATTGAATAATGCTCTTTTTTCAAAAGGCATTATTTCACTTGCATTTTTTTCATTGTTTACCTACTTCTGTTTGCTTAATCAGATGAATGTAGGAGTGTGTGAAGTTTTCTACTTTTATACAGAACAAATTTATCGGCCTGTAAAATTATGCATGGCACAAAACAGCCCATTGAATTATCCCAAATTGTGCGCCAATTCACCTTCCCAAATGTAGTCTAGGTGAACCAACAAACATACAGTAAATTCAGAAGTGTCTCCACGTGAAAGCCTGTTTTTTGGAATTCTTATTCCTCTAAGCCTTGTTGAAATCAGTAATGCAAACATCAGCTTTCAATCAGCAGCAAAAACATTTGAAAAAATTTACAAAAAACAATAAGCTGTAAAAGTAAGATTAGTGCCTTCTGGCAAGACATAAATGGTACTGATTATACTGATGTCTCAATGAAGAATCAAAGTGATGTTAGCAGAACTGTGCTGCTTTAATATCTCAGGTGAAGATCACATTCTATTTAGGAAAAGGCATATTGTATCCTTGGTTCCAGAATCTAATTACTTGGAAATGCTCAGGTAGAATAGAAAAGTGTGCTACATAATAGGTCTATGTCTGAGCGTATGAAGGGCTTATTGACTGCCATTAGTACTCTAGAGTGCACTGTAGTTAAACAGAAGGATACCTGTGAAGAGCAAAGTAGGCCAAAAGTAAGCTAGCTGCTTCTCTGCTTAAAATGTGAAGATAAAGAGGGATAAAACTCAGACTCAGTCTTGCCTGGATTCTGGATCTCATCATGAAGCCCATTAACTTCTACTCCATGATCAAGCTGATGGCTGAAACTGGTTAATTCCAGCATGGCTGGTACCACTGTGCAATGAGGTCAACAGAGAGGCTCAGGCTGTGATTTCTATGCTCTGGATAAGTGTAAAGGAAGGTGGAGTAAATGCCTTTAGAAGCTGTTTTTGTGGGCAAAATGGAATGGTAAAAAGGTTAATTATTTACACTGTCTGCCAGTAGTGTAAGAACAGCAGACTCCTGCTGGGGAATACGATCAAGATAAAACAAATGCCAAAAGACTGTTAAAACAATGCAATGACAATACTTGCCTAGCTTGGTAGAGCAGATGGAACAGGATAGAAATACTAATAAGGTGAGGTCATTCTATAAGGATGTCACTGTATGGAGGCAAGAATATTAACAACAAAAAAAAACTTGATAAAGGACAAAAATTAAATTATCGCAAGAATGAAATACACATTTACACAGAATGCAGTTATAGATAGATGGTGAGATATTTTGATGAGTGCTTTAATAAAGGGCTCAGTAAAGGAGAACAAGATTGCACGCACTGTTGGGGAACGCAATTTTGACAAGTTCCAAGAGGCATCAGGAATATTCAAACACACATTTTCTGATATCAACCCACTGAATTCCACTGAAGCACGACAACACACAAAGGGAGAAATCAAACAGACTACACACTAATTTTGTTTGTTTGGAGATTTGAAAGGAAACCAGAGGAATTTTCAAAAAGAAGTGGCTATATACCTAGCTTTGAAAAAGGTAGATATAATGGAAGAAGTGTGAAAGTATTCGGTTCCTGTTTATGCCTGATAACAGCCTATCTCTGCAGTCCTTTATATTGACTGATTCATCCTAGTTAAGGTAATGTAAGTCAGTTCATTGTAGAATCAATGTGAATTCCAGCAGATGTTCAAATTTAGCTACTACTTTAGCTACTACTGAGAAAAGTAAGACATACAACTAGAATATACACACATTATTAAATCATTTTCAGAAACTGAGAGAAGGTCTCATGTGATGACTTGTGAGGTAAAAAAAAATAATGTAGATGCTTTTAATAAAATTATTACATTGCCTTGGCTTTGCATCTTTGACTTTAAAAGGTTCAAAAGCAAGGAATAGCATTTCCGTTTAGACAACTGGTCGTCAGATTTTGGACAAGCTTAAACAGTCATAACCCGCAACTTCAGTACTGAGATAATTTGCTATCTAGGACCATTAATTACTGATAAAAATCCTTGAGAGAGGAAGTTTAGACATGGACAAAGAGCTCAAATTCTTCTCTTCTGTGCCTGTGGACAATTATAGCTCTATTTAGTTACTAAGAAATACCCTATTTCAGTTGTACCAGGCCAGGTGTTCCATATGAACATGAACTTTGTCTCTTCACTAAGGAGGAAAAGTACAGACAAGTAAATGAAAAAAAACCAGCCTTGATTTTTTGTGTCCACTAAGGTAGTATGGGAAGGCAATGTTCCAGTAAGAAGTGATAAGAAGTCTATGCAACTCCACACATCACTCAAAAAGCAGAACCCAGCTCAGCTGGAATAATGGAGAGAGATTAAATAAGTGCCTTTAGGAAGGCTCTGATGATGGTATTTGATCCCATGTCCATTGAAGAGAAGGATAGAGGGCAGGGCAATATCTAAAAGCAGCAAATATGAAGGAGCAACAAGAAAGATATCTCAATATATCCCAGAAGTAGATAGGATCAGTCTGTGGGAGAGGTCAAGTAAGGCCTACAGAGCCAGTTCCCCAGTGAGGCATTGTCAAAATTTAGGGTCAGTCCGCTAGACTTATAACAGGCACTCTCTGTAATTGCCTTTTCCCCCCGCAAAAAGGGGAAGAGAAGGAAAACAAGGGAGAGAGACTTATGGATTACTGTTGGTCCCCTCTCCTCCCAAATGGGACAGAAAGGGAATGAGAGAGAGTTTCGGATTAGAAAAGAAAACTAAAACAGCTTTAATGAAGCTTTAATAATAATAAAATGGAATACGTGCAATTATACACAAAACCAGTATTGAACCCAACCCCCTCTGATGGCAATTACATCACTGTCACCACTCATACTGTGGAATGGGCACTGGGGAAGTCCCAGACTGTGCTCACTGGCAGATGGGAACTGGGTTCAGGAGCTGGACTCTGAAACTCTGTTCAGAAACACAGGAATCAGAACTGAAGGCAGAATGGACAGACTCCTCCTTGGATATCAGCCATTGAAGAGAAGGACTTGAGCCTTGTGATCCCTCGCTTTGTACTGAATATGATGTACATGGGATGAATACCTTGTTGGTCAGTTCAGGGTCACCTGTCCCAGCCGCTCCTCCCCGCAAGTGAAGCCTTTCACTTTCTGCACCCCCTGATGTGGTACACAAGAGTTAGCAGTGACCTTGGTCTGCACCCCAATCCTTGGTAGTAGCTCTAAACATCAAGCATTACCACTGCTAGAAGAAGACACTGTCTGTGAAAATAAGCTCTTAATTTCAGAAAGTGCAGTTACTTAGAAAAAACTTAGCTGAAAAGTAAAATCACCGAACAGAACCAGTTCAACTCTAACCCAAACCAGGACAGACATGAATTTCAGCAGGCCTCAGGAATGGTAAAGAAATTTTCTCTATGTGGGCCTCCGACACTAGGAACTGAAGGGCAGGCTGATGAAGAGTCTGCCACAAATGGCCTGACTTGTATGGGAAGTCTTCTCTGGTAAGGGAACTTTCTTGAGATGGGAAATTATTGTGGATGTAGCAGCTAAACACAGAAGAATAGATCTTAGCAAAAATCTAGCCACTGACTAAAATTTTGCTAACTGCTTAATGAAATATCCGTGATTTTTTGACCTCAGATGTTCTTTGGAAGTATTTTTTTGGTACTGTCAAATCAACTGACACTGAAATGTGTATCCCTGTGCAATATATCTGCCTTTGTTCTATTACTATAACACTCATCATTCCTATACCCTGCCTGTTACAATATGTTTTTAGTGGAGATCTACATATCACACATATACTTTTGTAGAACTTATCCCTTAAGTTTAAAAAGAAAACGTAGCTTCTCATTTCTCTTTTTGAACAGCCACTTTTCTTTTCTGACAATGGCTGATACAGAACAAAGATTCCTTTCTCATACAGCTTTTTTTCTTACCACACTATCCAGAGATTCCCTGTTTTTCACCTTTGGTATTTTAAAAGGCAGAAACTGAACAGGGTTTGGTGCATTTCATTTCATCTGAGAAATAAAAGCAACATGGAGTTGAAAGCTTAGAAATGGACAAAGGGTTATTGGAACCTATGACTTCTCTTGCAGCTATGTCTTCTGTAAGGCTTTCCTCAATATTTAAAGCTGATCATTCAGTAAAAAGTATAGCAGAGAAAAATATACTTAAAAGTCACTTTTGCTATATTCAATAAATATTATAACCTTATGATATACTATCATTTTATAAACCTATGTGGAGGACTATTTCGACTGCTTTGATATATACAATTTAGCAAATAGATATGCTTATATATCTGCACATACAAATGGATTACAGAGTATAATTTTAAAAAAAGAGATAACACTCACTTGCCAGATACAGGGGGTTCTTTTCCCACTTAAAAGTTTCTGCTTTTTTTAACCCTGTGGAGCTATTTACTTTGAAACTGTGACAAATAGAAATAAAACTTTTTCTGATCCTGATAACTTGCACTTTGTGTTTGGTATATGACAAGTCCCTTTCTGATAGTTTTTCATGATGTTATTCTGCCTCCAAATACAGAAAATGTTACAATTTTAGTCTGACTTGCAAGAGTTTAGGAATGTGTTTTCACTTCCTTCCCAGTGGGCATTGTTATCCTTTAGCAATTCTATTGTCTCGTGTAGCAGAAGGAAGCTTACCACTTTGATCTGGATTCATTTTAAAGCAGCACTGTTTTAAACTAGTGATCCAGCATAGCAGAGCTGCAAAAACAGTGCAGTTTCAGAGAACATTCATGAATTCAGTTTCAGGAAAAAAAATTAATGCTCACAACCAAAGAATAGATTAGCAACATCAAATTTTATCTTTTGATAGGTCACTTCAAAATCAGAGATATAAATGGCAGCATAACCGAGAGCATGTTATCCTTGTAATTAAAACTGTGATTCACCTGGCAAAAAAAGATATTTTTTTCTTAAAATTCATACAAATTATCTACTTCAGTTTAAATTTGAAAGAAAAAGATGACAAGTTAATGGGAGCTGGAATAACACTTTGGTTGAGACTTAATTAGTGGGAGCCATTAGACTTTTCATTTTGCATGTTATTAATATTTTTCTGCTGAAATTGTTTTAGCAGATCACACTTCACAAATTTCCTTTGTGTTTGGCAGCTGAATCCAAATTCTCTGGGATGAAAGTGGTTGCTCTGGTTTACTCTCATGTGTGGATGAAAAGTTCAATCACACCCAGTTACCACATACTTTGGCACAATTGTGTATGAAATAAAAGACCAGAATTAGCATAACTGCTAACTAAGAATGAAATTAGTTATTTCTGGAAGGATACATATTGGCACCATCATATTGTTCTTCATTTCTTGGTAGTAAAGCTTAACTTCTGAGAATGCATATATTGAAGCCAGAAAAAAAAGGAACTATCTAAATTTCTACGTATAGTGTAGAAACCTGCTTCTGAAAACCTTCACTGGAAATATGCAGGTGTTAGACATGAAACCTGGCTAAAGGGAGGTCTAGGGACATCAGCCACTAGTGGTGTAGCACAGAGATTGATAACGGGACAAATGCTGTTTGACATTAGTGATCTGAAGGATGGGACAGTGCTAGTTAAATTAGCAGATTATACAAAACTGGAAGGAGTGATTCATACAGTAGAGAGTTGTGCTGCCATCCAGAGGGACGTGAGCAGGCTGGAGATCTGGGCTGACAGGAACCTCTTGAAGTTCAACAGAGAGAAATGCAAATTCCTGCATCTGGGGAGGAATGTGTACCACTGTGTACTGGGGCCAGCCAGCTGGAAAGCAGCTCTGCACAGAAGAACCTCGGTGTTGTGGTGGACAACAAGCTCTCCAGGAGCCAGTAGTGCACCCTCGTGGCAAAGAAAGCCAACAGCATCCTGCATTGCATTAGCAGGAGTGTTGCCAGCTGCTCGAGGGAGGTGATCCTTCACCACTACCCAGCACTGGTGAGGACCCAACAGGAGTACTGGTTCCTCTTCTGGGCTCCCCAGTAGAAGAGATACATGGACATGCTGGAGAGAATCCAGCAAAGGGCCACAAAGACAATGAAAGGACTGGAGCATCTCTTCCATGAGGAAAGGCTGAGAGATATGAGTCTGTTTAGCCTGGAGGAGAGAAAGTTCAAGAGGGATCTTATCAATATGCAAAGTAACTCATGGAAGACAACGAGGAAGAAGGAGACAGACTCTTCTCAGTGGTGTTCAGTGACAGGACAAGAAGTAATGGACACAAATTAAGAGACATGAAATTCCATCTGAACACAAGAAAAATTTTTTACTGTAAGAGTGGTTGAACACTGGAACAGTTTGCCCAGATAATCCATCATGGAGATAGTCAGAAGCTGTCTGGTTGTGGTCTTGGATTAACTTCTCTAGCTGACTCTGCTTTGGCAGAGAGGTTGGACTAGATAATCTCAAGAGGTCTTTTCCAACCTAAATAGTTCTGTGTGATTCTCTGTGATTTGATGGCATATTAAGCATTTTGCATTGCACCATTTGTTCAGTGCTATGGGGCAGTAATAATAGTTGCTTCAAAACTTAATTTTACCTTGTTAATACTTCTGGACAGCTTCCTCACACTCTCAGTTGACATACTTTGGAATTTACCAGGCAATTCAATGAAAGCCATAGGTAGAGAGTCAAAGGGACTCCTCTGTAGACAACTAATCCTAAGTGTCAGAAACCATAGCTCATGCCAAGGACAACAGACATCAGTTTTCTACATGAATATAGTTCAGAGCTGAACTACTGATGGTGTATCCCCTTAGCCATAGGCGTAAGCTCTGGGAACAATCTGCAGATGTGACATTCCTGTCTGGGAAAGCAACAATTGGAATGTATATTAGATATCATATTCTGTCTCTTGGCTGCTTAAACTCATGCCCGTCTGTTAGTATGGCAGTATGCCAGTTAACAGTGCTATATGCCAGTTTTCAGATCTTGGGATAAACTGGAGATACTGTTAGATGGGCAGCTTGAGTATGACACTAAATGTAATCTCTTCTGCAGGAGTCACTGCTTGGATGATAGTATGAAGCAGTCAATGCATGCCTCTTCTTGTGATTTTTACTCACTGACATAAATGCCAAAAATATGATAGACAAGGAAACAAAGAAAGCCTTTGGGAGCAGTAGCTTCCAGGAGGACAGTTTATATTTTGTAGGCAGGGTGAAAGATTCTTTAAGACTGCAAGCAATATAAAGCACAAGCTTTGAGGTCCAGCAGTATAAAGAATATTTTCTTTAGAAACTGAATGCAGAGTATTTGTTTTTATGAAAGTAATTCAGGACACAACTTCAGCTACAGATATTTCAGACTAGCTCTCAATGCCATTTTGTCCAGTTTAGAGCTTAAGCTATAGTGCAACAAATGGTATGAAGCTGTGATTGTTAAAAAATTATTTTACTAGTCAGCTTTTTTGCTATTTCTTTATACAGACACATTTCAACTTGCTCATGAACTGTTTGCTTGCTACCGATAGCATTTCAGGAGTGTGAAGTATCCTTTAGCAGAGAAAATTTTGCTTTTGCTTCTTGATATCAGCTCTGCCACAGTAAGGAAATTATGTTCTTAACATGTTTTACTAGAGATGAATTTAAAGTTTGGCATGAGTTTTAGTGCTTTGTTGAATTGAACAGAATGAGTATAATCTTCATAAATAGCTTGCATTAATCAAAAAGTGCTAATTAGTAAATAAGCTTAATTTTGGAAAAGGCTGCATTCATTCTTTAAATTAAATTAAAACCCCCTTCCATCTGAGTGGCCCATGTAAAGAGGATGACAGATCACAGCCCAAATATTGAGGGAAGCTATGAATTCTTTATTAAATTTATCCAACAGGTAGATCTCACTGGGAGGAGATGAAGCTGCCTAATGCACCATTATGTGTTGGGTGTTGGATATCTGTGCAGAAGCAGGGCAAAATAGGCTTTCAACCAGCAGCATAAATGTTGAACTTCACGGAACATTGTTTCTTCTGCAGTTTTTCTTTTTCACATTATGGGACCTCAGGTCTGAGAATGTCAGACCTTGTCCATCATGAGTAAATGGATCATGTCCATTTGAGCTCATGGTCAAAACCTGTTGTCTGGGACCCCTGAAAAGAGCAGACTTTATTTTGCTTGAGTCTGCAGGTATGTGAGCTCCATGGAAGCGGCTACCCTCATGTTCTGCAAGGCTGAGGCAATAGTATATGTGTCCACCACTCTTCCATTCATATAATAACCCTGCTTATGTGAAGCTGGAGGAAAAGTAAGAAGAAAGCACTGGTTTCCAGTGTTTGAATGGTTTTGCATTGAAAGGCTGAAGGTAGAAGACTGACAGTGACCTGTAACCATGAAGATATCTACCAGTTTTAAAGTTAAAAAAAAAAGTTGCAGCACAGTAGTAAGGATTTCAGGTATTGTCAACACTGCAGCAAAAGCAACAGACAGGAGCTAATAAGCAGGACAGACACCTTCAGACCATCCCAGGAAAACTGTCAAAGAAGAATGAAATATTATGTTAATTTTAATTGCAATAGGATGTGCCTCTCTGCTTGTCCATCTGCCTACACAGTGCTCTTACATTGCTCCAGTGAATGGTGAGAGGAATGCTTAGTATATTCAATATATGAATTGTCACATCCACCCTCCTCATCTCCCAGTGTACCCATTTTACACATAGAAAAATGTAGAATATAGGTAGAAATACTTGTATTCCCATTTTAAAGATACACAAGCTGTGCTTTACATGGAAAAGTGAGATACTTGCAAAATTTGCAGCAAATAAAATATTTTTGAACAAATTAAGCTCTGGAGGGAGCGCAGTATTTATGGTCTAAGCAGAACGGTCCACTCAGATTAGTACTGATTTCCCAGAAATATTTGTAATGAAATGAGTGGAGAAAGAAATAGAATTTCTGTTGGAATTGTTCATGATAGTGCCACTCAAGCCATTATTGAACTGTTCAACTTGAGACTTACCAATAGATTTCACAGGAAATTCTCTCCCAGAAATTTTATGTGAACTTCATCCTTCCTGTCAGAATGTGAATATTAAGTATGTAAGAGTAAGCTTCAACCTGTAATTTTAAATACATTTCACATTTATTTTTGTCTTTTATAACTCTTTGAGATGCACATTTACTTCCTATGATCAAACCTCTATTGCCTTTGATAGTAGTTTTCTCAAAATAAAAGTATATTTCCCTGCTGACCTTGACCAGCAAAAAATTTTCGTTAGAAACAGTGAAGCATTTTTTTAACATAAAAAAATCTAACCAGGATTTGTGCCTCAATGTTGGAATGTATGACATCTGAAACAGCTTTATAAACAGTAAACAGAATCACTTGAAAAGAAAAAAGTGTATTTTAAAAACAATGATGACAATGGAGATACAGTTTTAATCATAAGATTAAAAGTTTATTGCATTATTTATGCTCTTTTAAGATCATTCAGTTCAGTTAAAACATTCTAAACAGTAACATAGCAATAATTGCAGAAGCATGTATGTTAATTTTTTGTTTTATTTTATTTATGTTGAAAATAAAGAGCTTATTTTTCTTTTACAGCAGTGACTGATCATTTTATGTTTATTTCATGCAGTTTTCTGCGTAGTGTTTTTAGAAGCTGCGTTTAAAAACACTGTAAAATATGTGAGACAAGGTAAGCCTTCAACTGTTGTGTATGTCAACCCAAAAATAAAAATTAAAAATAAAAATCAAACCACATTTCCAAAGGAACACCAGAGAGCTTTCTGTGGCAGTTGGCAGCTTTATAAAGGTATTATTTTGCAGATATTATTGTTGATAGGTTTGATATACAGCATGGTTTGTCTGAGCCAATGGGATATTGTCCTCTTAACAAATCTCATCATGCCAGCAGTGTTGCTTCTATAGGATGTCTTATCAGCTCCAGCCAGAGTCTGCTACACTTGCACTTGCCTTCATAGCCTGAGAGGAAAATAAATTGTTCCCAAGCAGTTAATAAGAAAGAATTATTGTGAGTGAGATGCATGACATTATGAGAAAGCATGGTGTTTTACTGACTAAATGTTTCTTTGCAACCGTCCCTGTCTTCACTCACTTGGCAGCATTCTCTCTTCTCTCCCTCTCTCTCCTGCAAAAAAAGTCCCACCTCAGGTTCAGTGTAAATGAAACGAACGTTTCATTTCTGGAACAAAGTCTCTTTAAACACTGTTACTAATGTGCTATTCTATCTCAAGAAGTGTACTTATGACATTTTTCCTCTGCATTTTAATATAGACATTGGAGCAGGCTGGAGAAGCATTCAAATATTGGAATATTGCATTTATACAATTCTGATTTTACATTAGTCAGCCATATGCTGATTTGTTATCCCAGAGTTGTCATGCAGAGGGTCTTGGAAAGAACTAAGAATTCACATGCAGAAAACATATCTCAGGGAATTGTTTGGTATTTTATTGCTTTGAAATGGAAAGTGACTGTGAAGATCAAAGTACAAGAGAAAAACGCTGATAAATACAACACTATTACAACTCCTAAATGTTCTGTACTTACTTAGCGTTTGTAATCCGTGGATCTCAAAACATTTTCAAATATTATTTAAACCTTTTAACATGTTTATAGACATAGTTACTCAGGTTTATAGGTAGATAATATTACAAACAGAAATGATCACCTTGTCTGTGAGAGGCACTAAATGATGATGCTGCCTATGATGGCAGAGGACTGACTGAGAAAGTACCATACAGTTCGGCATATTTTGAGACCACACAATCAATTTCTAACACACCTGAAAATTGAACTTGTATCATTCTTGTCAGTATTCCAATTCCTTTATCCTGGCTTTTGTCACGGCTAGATGTAGAGCTTGTCAAACTCATGATGGAAATTTCAAAGATCATGAATTCAAACTTATTTCATTGCTTTAATGCAAATCTGTGTAGATTTCCTTTTTTTAATCAATAAATACCAGATTTTTTAAGCCAATATGAAAAATTACAGTCTTCTTAGGACATGTATCATTTCACTACAATATATTGATAACCCAGAGGCAAATTTTGCCATCTCTGTCAAATTCAGCTCAATCAAAACTTTTCCTGACATCAGTTTAATAGCACAAGAAGTTTCAGATCCCTTTTCCAGTGAAGCAACTCACTGCAAGTGTAGGGAAGTGTACGTGTAATATTGAAGCATTGCAGCAAATGTGTGTAAGTTCACATACTTTTCTTAGGAGTCTAGTTGAATCTTATCTGTTCTCACTATATTTAAGAACAGAAATTATTAGGTGTCTGAGATTTGCAGAAACAGTAATCACACTGTGCATCAAATCTGCATGTGTTGGTGAAAATAGTCACAACAAAATGTATTATGCAGAACAACCAGTCAATTTGATTAATTCCTATTCAAAATAGAAAAAGAGTAGGAAGATTCATGGTTTTTTATTATTCTGTACTACTAAAGCAAGTAAGAAAAGAAGGGGATGAGGGATAAATTGAATACAAATCAAGATTGAGACAAGCAAAATTCATAAATTCATATCCATGCTGTTCTCCCAGAGCTTCACAACTAATTGCTTTCACTTTGTCTCTTGTTCTTATCTAGGCCATCCTCCATATGGCTCCATATGCCTAAGTTTTTTTCACCTTGAATAACTTCTTTGTGTTTTTACTGCACCTACCCATAGCTTTTCTTAAAACTCATATTTGAGAACCTTAGACTTCTCTTCCTTGCTATTAATATTAAAAATTAACTGTATTAAAATACCCTCTAAATAAATTTGTAGTTAAAATACAAGCTCGGTCACTTTGCAGCAATTTGCAGTCCAAGACAGTATGCACCAACATATCTCTAATGAATTCTGCTCCATGCTGATTCCTGAGTATTGCCATGTCCAGTTCAGAACTTGGAAACAAAATGCACAGAGTAACTAGTAAATCAGTGACCTCCTGAGATTATTTTCATGCAGAGAAACATCTGGTACCCTAAAATAGAGTCACAGGCTTAAAAACAGGCAGAAAACAATATAGACTTGTTAACTATGTTGGGGTAGCAGAAAGTTAAAAAAATGGACAAAACCTAACTCGTAGGAAGGGTTTTTTTGGTTTTGTTTTTTTTTTTAAGAAAAGTAATTTCCTAAAATGACTGGGAAGCAATAGACCTCTTAAATAAATAGAGATTTGCAAGAGGGAAAGAAGGAAGATAAGAGGAAAGATAGTAGTATGAGAGGGCTTTAGCTCCAGACAGCAAGAGGAGGTGTGGAAGCGCTGCTGAGTAGCATGATCTCGTTCTGTTCCTAGATTCTTACTGGTATTATGAAAAGTGTGTGCATTTGTGCCTCTATGTGTGTGCCCAGACACTCATGGGAATCCATAACCTCCGATAGTGGTATGTAAAGAAAATGGCAGGGAAAACAATTCACAAAGTACTGTATACAGTTGAATTAGGCAATTTTAAGGCAAAGGCTGCTGCCTAGGCTAAATGACAATCCCTTATGCTAGAGAAATAATTGCCTTGACTCTACTAATAGTAGAGCTGGTAGAACCAGCAGTAATAGTAGGCAGGCTTTTTGTTTATATATCATTCTTAGGACTGGAACAACGTGACAATGTTACTTTGATGTTCATACAAATACAGTTTTTATCTAATTTAGGTGCTCTGAACTTCCCTGCAGGAGAAAAATGCATTGTACTGAGCATGCGACACGGAACTCAAATCTTTATTGGAATGCGATAAAGCAAATCCAGATGAAAAGAAAGTTTTCCATTTCTGACGCTGTTTCAGTTCCTTGCATGTTTACGGTTCTTATGTTACAGTCTTAGCCAAATTGTTTTACCTGTGCTTGGTGCCAGTGACAAGCTTAAAATGAAACATGTCCAAAATTGTTTGTACACATTAAATAGGGAACACGTTATATAGGTGCAGCTGATGAAAATAAGAGGCTGAACTGCAGACAGTATCCAAAATGGAAGGACAGATCTGGCTTCCATTCCCTAGTGGAACAGGGAATACTGTGAGGGTAAGTCTCAGAACTGATTCTATCTCTCCAGAGACCATCAGTCCTCATCAGTACATAGACCAATACATTAATGCGTACAGTTGGGTAAGTATTTATCTGGCGATACCAAGAAGGGTTTCACATTAAAAGCTGTCTAAGAAAGAAAAAGTTTATCTGGGTTTGTCCTGAATAAAGGTGCTAGCCTTGATAAGGGCTGGAATCGACTATATATTTGACAATAACCCTAACTCTATGGATATTGAAGAAAGTATACAAAATTTAGTATATCTTTTCTATTAAAGCAACATTCAAACCCAATCAAGAGATGTTTCAGAATCTTCCTTCCTAGTTCTTGCAAGTGGGTAGAGCAGTATTATTACTACTTAAGTAACTGGCACCTCCCTGCAAAGCCACAGGAATGAGACCCAGGGATTTTGCCTTGTCTCCTAGTACAAACTTGGCCTGACTTGATGATGAAGGTGGCTCAGGCCAATTTTACTGATTCTGGCATGATACCGGATTCTGCCCTGTTGAAACTCATCTGTAACATCTTCAAAATGTATCAGAAGGAATCTTGCCAGCAGGCAGCTCTGGTATTCACTTTGTTAGTGTAAAGTAGGCATTGAACTGTAAGTTCGTAGTTGCACAACTACTATTATTCTCCGTGCTTGCTCTGGAACTTTAAATCTCAAAGCACCAGCTGACCTGCTGGGTTTGGCACAAGGTTTAGATGTATTCACTTACTTTTTTCCTCACTCCACAACTCTGGTTCATGTCCAGGTAACTGCCCATCTTATGTGTTGAGTAAGGCTTAGGTCCCATGGAAAAATAGCATATGTTTACCTAATGTAAAACTCTCATAATAGCACATGTTCTCTGCTACCTCTATTGGAAAATGAAGTCCTTTTGCCTTGGAGAAACACTACAGTATAGATGTCAAGGAAAAACTTTATTTAATGGAGAAGAAGGATCTAGCAAGACTAAGTACTCATTACCTAAATGATTATTAAGTGGATGATTGGAGGTCTCTTCCCATGGTCCAAGCAAATACTAATCCAGATTATCTGTGGGTTATTTTATTGCCTTCCCTTAACTCACACAGGCCCCCTAAGTTTTTAATTAGCTCACTCTTCCGTGCTCTCTTTCCAGTAATTTTTTATCTGATCTGCCGAATTTTGTGACTAATGTGCCAGATACAAGCTGCAGCAATCAAAACCTGAACCTAAACAAGAGAAAGAAATCTTAATATTAATTTCCTTCTTTACTCCCTGCCAGATGTAAAATACCATCTATACTACTTTTCAAATTTTCATATCATTTTCTGTACACCTTTTCAGCCTGCTATATGTCTTCCAGCTGACACTAATCAGGCTAAGACTTAAGTCCACAGCACACACAGGCCTAATTAACAGGGAAACTTAGTTTCGGTATTTTGTGATTTCTGAGTTTTCAGTCAGAATATTCTTTTATGTTTCTTTATTTTTGGAGAAGGAAGTAAGATTTATTAATTTTTGAATCATTTCCTTTCACCTGAATGGGCTAATCTACAGCATCTGTTGCATCTGTTGGCTGCCCTTGATAACAATACCTGGTACCCAGGTGTGTAGTTGCACAATGAGTGATCTGATCACCTTGCTGATACTAGTTTATGCCAGCTGAGAGTCTGGCCTACTACTGCCAACTAGGAATGGACTCATTTATTTGCTCTGGCCTGCCTTCTTTGCTTAATGGTACCCCTGGTTCTTAATACTAATGTACTATCTCAAAATTTGCTGATGCAAAAAAGTTTAATCAAAACCACTTTTGCTCACTGGTGACGTGTATCTGTAACCTCCACAGGTTGTTCAATGTGATGCCTATAGTATCCAAATAAAATTATTTTAATCTTTTCTTCATAGAAAATAATCATATACTGTATTTGTTTAGAAATCTTAGGGGATGTTAATTTTAAAAAAAGGTGATGAAATATAAATGATGAATAAAATAGTAAGAAGAATGGAAAGCAAAAACAAGGGTAAAGAAAAATAATAGGACTTAGAGGAGCTTGATTGTATCAAGTGCAAGGCAAAAAAAAAGACAAAAAGAAGAAAGGAATGGAGAAAACAATTATCCATTGTGTTATTGGGTTTCTTGCATGATGGAGCAATATTTAAAGCTCAAGAGCGAATATGTTTTAAAGATTATGAATTTAATGTCAGAATGGAGATTTATGTATTTAGTACAATGTTCTCCTACCCTGGGAGCTGGAAATATAGAGTCATTATTAGCTAGGTTTCTGTTTTTGTTGAGCAGGTATCTTTTATATTATTACTCTGTTCCACTATATGATCATATTTCTTTGCATAATTTAGATCTGATATATGCAAGTGCCTCCATTTTGAACAGACCATATGGAGAGCTCCATGAGTGCCCAGGGAACCAGAAGTATGCAATGATTAACCATGGTTTCTGTTATTTGTTGAGCAGATGAAAAGAGCTGTGAAATAAAAGGCATTTCATGATAGTTTCTATGTCCTTGTACTGTCCTTTGTTTGGTTGTGCTGCACTAAGAGGGAAAAAAAGGCTAGTTTTAATATAACAAAGGAAATTGCATAGCCTTTCACAACGTTCAAGTCAGAAACAAAGGAAAAGGCAGCACTGGAAGAAAAGGCACTGATCTATATAATAGGTCAGTGATGAGGAACTAAAGGAGAAAAATACAGATATATGCATGCATATATTTTCTGCACCTATATTTTACTGGATCTAAATTATGAATAAACAGATAAAGGGAGAAAAGGGAGACACAAAGGGAGAGATTCAGAAAACATGAAACATCATGTCAGAATCTAAAGAGAAAATTATTACACTATTTCTAAGACTAGTATCTCTGAAATTTGTTAACCTCTGTTTAGTTAAGGACTTAAATAAAACACTTTTATTTATTTTATCTTTCAAAAAAGAGAAATACAGCAATGGTAAGCTTTTTAGTTCACATAATATAATTTCATTTAACATAAACTAATATGTCTACATGGCTAGCTGGTGCTAGTATGTTAAGTTGGAATATTAATGTGGCAACAGGAAGTCTAGCATCAGATAATTTCCAGAGAATTCACGGGTCATATCTGGCTTTACATAATGCAGCACAAAGGATGAACAGCATAGGCCCTACTTTGGGAGTAGCTTAGAACCAAAAACTGGCTGTCCCCATAGCTCTTTGACATGATGGGCAGACCATCATGTCTGTCTGCTGACCCAAACCATTGGAGCCATAGACAGTGTCCCTGTTGGTCATGTGTTGTACCCATCATTTACTGCAGCATTCCAGATGCAAAGCTAATGCTATGTTGGTACATCCTTATGCATGAAGAACTCAGATAAATACACCTCATGCAGAATAGGTGAACTTTCTCTCCTGTATGTAGTTAGTGCACTATATTACATTATCCACATACGAACTTTGTAGCCTATATTACCCCTATACAGATGGAGGTTTTGGTCGATGCTCTCAAAATGGGAGATATTAATCTCTTGAGCAGAAAATATAGACATTAGTAGAAAATATGATCAGATGATACAAAGAAAGAAAGTCAGGTAAATTAAATTATTCAGATTAATTTAGAAATAGGAGAGAAAAGAGAGAGAAAATAAAACTGAAAAAACCCTGTGTAGGCATTCATTACATTTGATGACAAGACATAAAAGGAGAATTTTTTTTCTGATTTTACTGACAGAGAGGAAAGAACAGGAATAAGGACAAATGGTCATTCTTAGCAGAATGAGAAATAAAGTGTCTGTTGTCCTTGGACTGTGGTTCAACACATTTAAAAAAAATATTCAATAAAGAATTGAATAGTGCAATGGTGGAGAGGATAGTATTTATGTTCATTAAGACTTCAAAGTCTTGGAGAAAAGAATTGGACCAGGTGAAATTCATGAGGGTTAACTTGAAATAAACTTGTATTTAAGATTTCATAGGGAAAAACTGTTCACACAAAGCTTATGAAACAGTTGCCACTGTCAGCCACTGTCCTCCCTAGAAGGGTTTTTTGTTTGTTTGTTTTTTTATTACATGTCATGATCAAGTCCTTGTTGTGTTAACCATTTTCTGAGTAATTTATGAATCTGTTGAACAGCACAGGGCCCTTCTTAACTCCATTGGTAATGTCTGCTAATACAAAAAATGTACGCTTATTCTTACTCTCCTTTTTTGTGTATTTTAACCTGAAGCTTAACCACTATATTTTTGCATTGTTCTTACCCACTATCCATTAGGTGTCCCTTGAATATTTCCATGGGCTTGAAATCTCTAAATACTTTGCTGCCATTCTGTGCAGCTTCCAGCTTTGGCTTTATGAAATGATCTAGAGGCCCACACTGGAGCAATTTTAAGCAAGTGCAAAAGCAGAACAACACTCTTGAGAGAACTTTCTAATCTAACCAGTTGCTTAGTGAATTTTCATTTGAGATGGAAATGTCTTTAAAACAGTTTTAGAAATATAATTTTGGAACATGGGGCAAGAAGTGCACTTTACAACTATTTTCAGTGTCAAAGTCTTCTTTTTCGATCTGTTGTTTCATCACTTAATTTTAATGCAGTGTCTCTCATACTTTCGACTTCATAGACTTGATTGTCCAGCTCTAGATATTTAAGTGTGACAATGAAAGGAAAAATAAAACAGCAAGAAAAAAGAGACTTAGTGTTTGACCGTTACACTACATTCGTTATTGTTATTATTTCTGTGGAAATCTTTATGATTGCTTTTTCTTTCTGTGTTTGAGGTCACTGTGCATCACGTCCTAGTTGGCCCAAATACACACCACATATCAAAAAGAATGGAAAATGCACCGCTCAGAAACTGATTATAAATCTTGAGTATTTTAACTAAAACAGACAACAGAAGAAAGAACAGATCCATAAATGCTGACAGAAAGGAACAATGCCACAATCCATCTCATATGACATAAACTCTCGACTTCATTTGTCAGTCCTAGTAGAGAAATCTTTATTTCCTCCCTAAGCCCAACATTTACATTCTTTAAAGGCAATACTGTATGCAGAATCTGTGACATTTTGACCACTGCTCAACAGTTTTTTCTGAAAACTTGTTATTTGAAAGATTTTATGACAAGAATCATATATTTAAGAGTGAATCTGTCAATGAAGTTGTGTGATACTGTTTATAATTTTGTGGTTTTGAACAGGTATTAGCTATGTGGATTTTTGACTAAAACCATCTTTTGCTTCACCATTCAGGATAATAGATGGAAATAAAATTTATTTCCCAGACAAAATCTTTGTAACTGCTTTAAATAAAAATGACTGAATTTGTGTATAGTACCTCTACAGATGATAGAAATTTTGGGGTACCATTATTATTCCTCTTAACCAACACCACAAATTTCAGACCTATTTATGGACAGATCATCACACCTGATTCTTCTGGGGTTTTTGTAGACAGCTATTTTAGGAGTCTCTTAAATAGAACAGCCTATATTTGGTGTGTTGAACCCTGCCTACAGTGAATATAGACATACTCTACAAACCAAGTGGCTAAGGGATGATAAAAGATATGGTTATTACTTCTAAGAACAGATCATTTTCCCTAGCTGAAAGACCAGCCTAGAATCCAGATCCTGAGATGTATCTTAAGAAAAATTACTTTTTAATAGTAAAATAGTCATATTTTGGAAAGCAAGAGGGAAGAATTGTTTGTAAGAGTACATAAATAGTCTTTACTTGAGGTGTTCATCGTACCATGAAATGCAACTGTGCTTAAAGTATGTTATTAAAGCTATACATATACTAATCAGCTTCCTTTTTCCCCTCCTCCTTGAGAAAAAAAGAGTATTTTTAAACCCTAATAAATATCCTTTAAAGATATTTTACAAAGAAACTCAGGCCTTTATTCTTCAAATATCTGATGAATATGTATGTTGCTTCTGAACTAGAAACTCTTGCTTTCAGGAGGGAGAGAACATACAAATCTGACCTTATATTCTAAAGGGGATGCACTACAGAGCATAAAGCTCCATTAGAGAGTATTTGGGGTGCATATTCACAACACTTTGTGTCTAAATGCAAGTCTCATCATAGTTTAAGAAATTAAAATCTTAACTTTAACAGAGTCCAAAGCAATTATAGTACTACTGTATATGTGGAAACTGATCGCTGATTCAAGCACCAGAAGTGCTGTTTCCGAGACTATCTCATAAAAGTATTGAGACACTAAAAGGTGATATTTGTTAGCAAGTTAATCCTGTCAAGTCTTTGAATGAATCTTGTTTCTTCAATTCTATCCTCAAGAATACTACAAAGAGATGTGTACATTTTCTCTGAACTGAAATTCACCTTTTATTACTCCTATTATTGCTGCATTCTCACTCTTACTCTCATTAACCATCACACTTTTTTGCATTTTATTCATTTCAGCTCCACAGGAAACAGGAAAACAATACCTTCAACAAGACTATGAAGAAGAGAGAAAAAAATTACAACACAATGTCAAGAATCAGAAAGATGTCTACCATGATGTGATGGTAACAGCAAACATTGTGTTCTTTTCAAAAAAGGCCATCAAGACTTTTTTTTCTACACCAATTTTAAGAACATTTTGATGTACTACTATCATTGCAGGTTCTACCAGCTTTTCCTCTTGAACTATTTTAAGTGAGGATTTGTGGAGAGATGTTAGCTGACTACAGTAAGCAGAGGGAAAATGTGCAAACTGGAATCTGGAACTCTCCATTCCATGGAGCTTCCCATAGATACTGGAATATAAGGTCACATTTATATAATTTCTTCCTCAAAGTCCTTAAAGAAAGAAGCATGCAGCTCTTCTAAAACTTAATTTTCCATTCTTCTATATGCAGCATTTGATGTTGTTCCTTTGTGCAAATAATATGATAATGTCTTTACCTTTGGGAGACAAGATTCTAATAGCTGAAGGGAAAAACAATCTCTCAAAGGAACTGATCCAAAATCAGTGTGGGTGTAAATAGATGCAACCAATTGTTTTCAATGGAGTTGTGTCAATTTGAGCTAAATTAGATCTATGATTGGTCCAATACTATAATCTTCAGTCAAAATTCCCTTTACTATAATCAAAGTTTGTAGGATATAACTATAGAAAAAGATAATTCAGAAAGCTACATGTCCCTTTTGTCTTTCAAAGGGAAATTGTGAGTGTTTTTCCCTTTGATCACAAGGTCAAACCATTTTTTTGCCACTTCACACAGCATGAAAATCCAAATAATGAGCCAAATTTGCAACTGGTGTAAATACAAATTCAATTACACTACATCTGAGTTAAGCCTCCTTGTCCTTTGACTGGAATTAAATTATTAATGATGACATAATTCATTTCCCCTCTCCATAGCATTACTGTGCAAAGAAAACACATACAAAACAAAAAACCCTGTCCTGTTAGATACAGCTTCAGAGTTTATATGTATCACATTTCATCCATATTGTTTAACTATTGATGGCAGCAATATATATGATCTATTTTGCCTATGGAAGGAATTGTATTGTTCTGTTCTAATAGACTCCTCTATCTTTTCAAGTTAAGTATCTTTCTGTATCACTGTCATTAATTCTTATGATTTTATTCCAGCTATCATGGCTTTTCTTGCCTTTTTTTCTGAAAGCTCCAGCTTCCAGAGATGTGTGACTACGTAAAAAATCACATTTTTAAAAAAACTTTTAAAGTAATATCATTGTCCTCTTGGTTATAATAAAGCTTGTAAAAATATGACCTGAGTGAACTTAAAAATAAATAAAAAGAGCTAAAATATTTAAAACATATTTTTAAAGGCAATTCTATTTTTTACTGAAACCAGACCTGAGATCTTTTGAAGACTTGAAACTGGTAACCTGCTTTCTCCCCACAGTTGCCAAAGTGAACATCTTTTTTTTACCCATGAATGGCATAGAGAACAGAGAATGAGTATGCAGTCTCTCGGTTGGCTTTCTGTGAGTTATTTAAAGATGACAGAAGCATCAAAGAAGTCCAGGCAGCTGGACTATGTGTAAGACTTTCAGTGAATTATTTCATTTAGAATGTTGTTTCAGGGAGATAATGTAATTAATGTAGTTGGAAGATGAGAAATCTCACACATTGCATCTGGAAGTTTCTCCTCAGGAAATCCTTGTAGCTCGCTGTTCCTGTCAAGCAGGGTAATGTGCCTGTAAGCTTGCTTTGACAGAAAACATATCACTGCATCAGCAGAACCAGAAAATGACAAAACATACACAATGTGAAAGAGTGAATCCTAATGTCTTTGCACCAAGAAAACACACTCATATAAGAAAAAGAAACCTAAATCAGCTGGAAACTTGTAAAGTGCATTGAAGAAACAGCCTGAGCCAATAAGATGTTCCACTGACTGTCTTAATAGGTAATTAAAACACTTTGAATAAGTGAGAAATATCAGTAAACACCTGCTTTGCACAGAAAACCACACAAAAAGCCACTACAGCAGGTAATAGGTTTTGAGATGGAGTTTGGTCATTTGTTTAGTTGTCAGTCTACAATGAAAAAGCAAAGGCATTGAAAGCAAATATTTACTTCCCCAGATTGATTAAAATATTAAATTTTTAAACATGAATATTCAAAAGCCTCCAGAGAAAATAATCTGGTTTTAACACTTACTTGGCTATTGACTTTCCTGTCTTTCAAGTCACACTTTCAAGCTTTTACTGTTAACCATTAATCCAGAAATGTAAATAAACTTAACTGTAAAGAAGCATTAAAGATTTAAAAGAAAAATAAAAATAGGAATACTCTGCCTAAGGCACAATGGCTTACTTCTTTCAAAACAAAACAACCCCATCAACTTCTAAGATCTACTAAACCTAAACAAATGCTGTATGCATAAGGTTTTTCATCTGTGAAAGTTATATAAAAGAAAAGTAACTATAGAATAGTCACTTGTGCAGACATCTCTAATGAGGATGGAGTTTGGATATACCATTAATTCAAATGAACTGTGCACAGAAAGAAAAATATTTTGCATCCTTATATGGAAAGAAAAAGGTAAAAACAAACTGCTGGAAGGCTTCCTCAAAAGGATGGCTATATCTTTATTAATTAATACCAACAAATGCAATCACTATTGGTTACCATAAAATAGGTGGAAATGGCTGCCTGCTGTTCTGCAATGGGATTACGGAAATGTGTAGAATCTCTAAAACGTAACAACAGAATGTCATATTTTAAGAAGAGATTCTTGTTTTTAAAATATTGAAAAAATTGCAAATCATAACATAAGTAATTTAGGTTTACCTATGATAGAGGTGCTACAATATTATCTTTCAATCTGCTGATATTAATAGAGGGACTTGCAGAAATAATTATGTAATTTCTTTTGTGCTTTAAATGCTGTTTTAACTTCCTCTGCAACAAGAGAACAAATCTTTCATTGCTCTGCTTGTCCAGATCTTTGGAAGAGGAAAAGGTTTTAAAAAAATAAATAAAATGAGAGTCTAAATCAAATGACATGCTATTTTAAATAGCAATATTGCACTTCAGAGTGAGTCTTTAATACAAAATTTAGTCATTTTAGTAACAATGGTAATTGTATTTAAGAATACTTAGCTTACATACTATGCTTTCATACTGTATTCATCTTGCTTAAACATTTTCAGAGCTCTCTGGTAACAATCTTAATTTGTTATAACCAAAAGATGGCAGCACTCCATGCAGTATACATTGCCTTCCTCTGTTATGTCTCTTCACAGATCTCTTTACAAATTCTGTTTCATAATGCTGTAGTTTAAGTTATCTTAGGCAGAGAACTAATTAGGAAGCTTTCAAATGAGAACATATGCTTATTATTTGTGAAAGTTAACATGGTTTTGGAAAGCTTAAAATTAAACTCCTTCAAGTTTAGTTCCTTTAGTATAGTTCCAGAGTAGTTAACCATTAGTGTTAGATTAACAGAACTGACAAGCTCCAACCTAAAATCTATTTTAGGGAAAGCCATTCTCCTTTTCTGGGGACTTAAACACCAGATAGTTTGTCTTGTATAGGTCTCCTGACTCTTATCACCACTTTTTTTCTTCTTTTCTCATCTTATTTTTGCTGTTCTCCTTTTCCTCCTTTCCCTGTCTAATTCTTTACTGTTCCCTGACCTTGTGTTGGGCACACCTCAGCATTTGTGCCCAATACTGGCTCCCTGATGCAAACACCTTCTTTATAGTATATCACTATCTCTCCTGTGACTGGAGTTGCTATCTGTTATCAAATGTCTGTACACTATTGTACCCACAGTGGTCTGAATCCACATTTCTCGTGAGAATGAACATGCAACGAAACAGCTTGTGCCCAGTGATAAAATTTTGATGGGGCAGATGCTCAGTGACTAAGTGGCCTTGACCATGTCATGTAACACAGAAGCACTGATGAGGAGGGTGATGACGTAAAAATGCACTGCTCACTATTTGGTATTAATTTAGTCAACAGCAGTCAAAGGGACATACAGAATGGTCACTAAGAAAGCTGGATTTTAAATATGGATTTAAAAGGTGAAATTAAGAACCGAACTACTATACAGAAAAAATCAAGGGGGAAAAACAGATACAGGATAAGAAACCAAGACTTTACTGTTCAAAAGGAGGAAGAAAGTATAAGAGCTAAGAAGAAAACAACACAAATTTTGCAGTCACCATAAAAAGTGCCAAAGACTTCCTTAATATTGTGATCCTAAAAAAGAAGATAAAACAATGAAATGTTTATATGAAGTGTTTGCCAGAAACATATGTTTATATGAAGCCTTTGCCAGAAAAATGGAACTGTTAGGCAGATGGATGTGAAAGCCATGGCCCACACACAAAATTTTGAAAATATACAAAAAAAAAAAAAAAATTATTTTCTATGGCCTACCTTATTCCCATGCAGATATCTTCAAATAAATGAGAGAAATCTTTCCAAATGACACAGGCTGCTAAGCTGTAAAAGAAACAGGTGGAAGTGACTGAGAAGCCTAAGCACAGTGCAGAAGAAGATCAAGTGAATCCCAGAGGCAAGATATAGATACGTTAATCCAAAACAATTCGTTGTGCATACAATGGGAAGATGCATGGGAAAGTAAGAAAAATGTATGGAAAATGTCCCTGCATCCCTCAGGGCTCAGTTTTGGGACCAGTCTTGTTTAATATCTTCATCAATGACCTGGATGAGGGGATCAAATGCACCCTCAGTAAATTTGCAGATGACACAAA
>JAVSBS010010247.1:0-24994 GCA_033124195.1 Coracias cyanogaster | reverse complement strand
GCAGGACCCTGCACTTGGCCTTGTTGAACCTCATAAGGTTCATCTGGGCCCACCTTTCCAGCCTGTCCAGGTCCCTCGGGATGGCATCCCGTCCCTCAGGCGTATCAACTGCACCCCCCAGCTTGGTATCATCCTCAAACTTGCTGAGGGTGCCCTCAGTGCCACTATCAATATCATTAATGAAGACATTAAAACAACACTTGTCCCAGCACAGACCCCTGGGGGACACCAGTCATCGCTGTGCACTTTTGTGTATTCAAAAGGAAAGTGCTGCAGTGAATACTTAGGTTTGCTCAGAACTGCTGTTAGATGTGAGTGTACATTTCAAATTTGTGCCGTGTGGTTGCGGCTAATTTACAGGCAAATCACAATGCAAACCATTCTGTTGTGTTTTTTATGTAAATCTCATGCATTCATTTGCCAAGACAGACTAAGATATTTTGAGATCTATCACATCTCTACCAGGCACAAGGATTCTGTGTCATTTGCAAACCTTTCTAACTTCATCTGGATAAAAGAAAACAACGTATTGCTGTGATTAGTGTTGATAGTGTATTGAGCGGATAGAAGGCAGCTTGAAGGTTTAAGCTGAGCTTGTAGGAGAGAAGATGAGTGAACAGGGTTGAAAGAGAAACCATAAGCTGCATGAGGATCTTCTGTGCCTCACCACATGAGTGTTCTGGAATGAAAACTTTACTAATGATTATAGTCCTCTTTACTAACAGAAATACCTTAAGACTTATATTGTTTGATACTGGTGTTTTGTTGCATATATACCCTGCGTACATACTGATGCAATCTAACCAAACAACTGTCAATGAAGGACTGTTATATGCTAGCATCTTAGAATACACTTGATCAGTTTCAGTATGTCATGTTTTCTTGATTAAAAGTCAATCTCTTCAATCATATTTTTTCTATTTTTGTAATTTACAGGCTGTTCTGGAGACTATTCGGAATTTAATGAACACAGATTGTGTGGTTCCTGACTGGCTGCATGACATCATTCTTGGATATGGAGACCCAAGTAGTGCACACTATTCCAAAATGCCAAATCAGATCGCCACTCTGGATTTTAATGACACTTTCCTGTCTATTGATCACTTAAAAGCAAGTTTTCCTGGATACAATATTAAAGTGACTGTTGACAATCCAGTTCTGCAAATACCCCCCTTCAGGTGATCTCAGAATTTTGAGTACTCCTAGTTGCTGAAATGCATTGTCAGGTGGAGTTGAGTTCAGTGGCTTAAGGGACATGCTCGTTCTTTTAAGGAATATTGTACAGAAATGCATCAGAGAATTGCTAGTAGATGAGACTGTTGAATGTATGGGAAAAGCAACAGTATGAGATGAGGAAAAGCAAGAGTATGACATAGAACCGAGGCCTATTAACTTCTGCATTATGGTTTCTGGCCTCCCGAAGTTCAACCTAAAGATTTTTAATCACATAGTTTCATTACATGTCTTACTAAAGCTCTTGCTTTGATAACACCAATAAATAAAATATATAAATAAATAAGAAGAGCAACTTCAACATCAGTTAAAATTTTAGCTTTTGGAAACACCATTCAATGGAAGTAAAAGAATTAAGTCTGAATTCCCATATTGTTTATTTTATTTTAGAAATGGTTTCTGAAATAGGATGCCTATCTTTGATTGCTAAATGAGAGTGACATGTTTTGTTTCTGTGGTGCTGTTGTCCAGCAGTTTTAGACTTCATAATTCTGTCCCTTCTGGTCTTTGGCAACTGAGTTTCACAGTTCACAGTGTTGGAGAATAGTTTCTTCAGCTTGACTTTTCATTTATAACTTAATGAGAACTGAAATATGTTTCCTTTTGAAGGAATAGATTTGACTAGGGAGGGAAAAGATGGCTTTTGCCCCACACCTGTCAGCTCTTATCATGGATAAATTAAATCTTGAAAAGCAGGGAGGTAATATTTTTCTGAAACACTGCATGTAGGATATGTATGGAGAGGGCACTAACACTATATAATGATATAAAAATAGTTTGAAGGTATCAAGACGATACCACGCACAATTTCCCTCATGAACTGTGTTCATTTTCAATTCATAGATTAAGATACAGATATTCCTCCTCATGAAGAGCTATTGTGCTTCCTGCTGCTGCATTTGTCTTGTAAAGAAACTAAGATATTACTGCTGTTAAAGATGTCTGCATGATTTCAAGATAATTGGATAACCATTGGAATTCCTTCACTGTGAATAGAAAGAAAAACTGAAATGCGAGGATAAAAGGCTTCATCTGTTGGAGCAGTTTAGACCATTGACATGCCTTATCTTAAAAAAAGCGTGCATCAGTTCTAGAACAAAATGAAGTTATTACTGCTGAACAGGCAGTGCCAGTGGCTTTCTCTTATAACTTTATTTCTGTCCCTTCCATTATCATGTATGAACTCTTTGCCTTGTTTTTCCAGCTGGCTCTCAGCAGTGCTTCTGGCTTTTCAAGCTATGTAAAGAGCACTTTTGACATACTTTTTGTCAAATATGCTTTCTTAAAATTGGCTTCATCAATTTATTTGTCATTCTTTTTTCTTATCCTTACTAATACTTTCTCATTTGCAACTCTTGTTACTCTATTGTATGAAAGTTTGTCTTAATGGTGCAAAAAAAAAAAATCTTTCTGTATAAACTTCTAAGACAGTGTGGTATCACAGTGAACATGTTCAAGTGTAGTCTTAAATTTTGTGTTACAGGATAACTTTCCCAATAAAGGGAGGTAAAGGAAAGAAAAGAAAAGAAGAGGATGGGAATGAAGAAAAACCTGAAGAAGCTAAAACACTGATTGTAGAGCCTCATATCATTCCAAACAGGGGACCATATCCATATAATCAACCAAAACGGTAATAAAGGGTTGAGAACTTACTTACAAATGGGAACGCAGGCAGACCATGTAATTTTCAGAAATAATTAAAAAATAATATTGTTGGTAATAAATGAAATGTCATTTTTATTTCATTATCAAAAGAAGATTTGAAGACGAAATTGTTTTAGTTTAAATGAAACTATTCTATTATCTCCTCTCTGTTAAAAAAATTCACTTGAAGAACAATAAGAAATACTGTCTTCTAGTATTGTGTCAGGACTTTGAACATTAGGAGAATCACACCTAAATAATTTTACAGCATTCTCAGCAAATAACTGAAGACACACGTTCTTTTCCACATGAACAACATGATTTACTGTCTTGCTTAGAAATAGCGTGATTGTCATGTCTATGAAGAAGATTGGTTTAATTTATATAAAAGTTTTCAAGCATGCAGTTCTGGAGAAACATGTAGCCAAATAATTTAAACCAAACTTGTTAAAACAATTGCTTTTATCGAAACTGTTGGCAAAATCTGTGAATACTCTGATCTTGGTTTTGCTTTGTTACAGCAATACTATTCCATTTACCCATACTCAGATTGAAGCTATACGTGCAGGAATGCAGCCTGGGCTAACTATGGTAAGAATAATTTTAAGGATTTTTTTACTCTTGTTTTTTTGATTCTGGCTTTAGGTACATTCAGTGAAATGCCAGTAATCTCATTTTCTGTAGCCTTGCTGAGGTGACTTCTATTAATAGTTTAAAAATATGAAAAATTAACATACAAAGATTCAATATCCTCCCATCTTTACAAAGTCCTACAGAAACACGTTTGATCTCTCTATAACTGTATCTTGTGTTTTAGTGGCTGAAGAGTTTACACAACAACGGAATTCACTTTTTTAGTAGTTGGACCACTAGTTTTAAAGTTTTTCCCATGTCTGTCGTTTTTGCCTGTCTTAAATTACTTGCACCGTTTTCAGTTTGATCCAACTCCCTTAAAAGGAAAGTAATTGGAGTTTCTTCAGGGGGCTTTTTTTTCTGCTATCTTGTGAAATATAATGTGCAATCTTACTGACTTCTAGAACTAAGAAGTTACAAGCTGAACCAAAGATGTAGATTTGTTTTTAAAATAATAATTGATCAGTTCATTTCTGCAAAGGTCTTTAAGGTCTAGCACTCTTAATTAGACTTTGACTCTAAGTGCTTGTCTCCCGATGAAGTGCAGCCTAACCTGGTAGTGACTCAGTGGAATATTTGAATGACTTTTCTCTGGTACTCTTAACTTCTTCTTGGTCTGTATAGGCATTAATGCTCATTTTTAGTTTATTTTATTAGTATTCATTAATACCACACTCTTCCTCCTCCCCTTCCTCCTTATGTTCTACCATTCCCTATCCACTCTGTAGCTAGCACACAAAAGATGCAAGGCAAAGGAAAAAATAAGCTTGAGTAGAATTGTATGCATTTTGTCCCTGCCAAAGTGTGCTGAAATTAATAGTGTTCTAAATGTGTATAAAAGTTACCTGAGTTCTTGGCAGCATTTTTGAGTATGGAATGTTTGCTAGTAGAACACAGCAGAACTTTCTGGTTGTTGATAGAATATCAACTTTAAGTCTATTTAGAAATTAAAGCTCTCTGTTTTGAATGTTGTAAAAATGCCACAGTGATAGACACTTTAAATTTGGTTATTAAACATGGTTGGAAGGAGTTTTTTGGAATTACTTGAGCTGTTGGGTTTTACATAATTGGAGTGCTTGTCTTAGAGTACACGTGTCAATGTCTAGAGTGTTGTTTGGTATCAGTGGAATTGTCAACAGGAAAGAAGGTGGGGAAATTAAAATCTTTATTACTACTTTATAGTGTATAATTACACAAAATATTAGAGAGGGGGTTCTCTAACTTTTTTCTAGATTTTTTTTTTTAATAGCATTGCATACTGTTTATTGGTATCACTTAATACGTGTTGAACTATTAATGACGTTCAAATGCAATGGTATACTGCATTATAAACTACCATCTACCTCAATTTTGGAGGGCTATAAAAAAGAAAAGGAACTTCTCATGCCTGGTACTCCATCAGCTTTCATAAATATTTGAGAAGATGGTTATTATATAATCTGAACTTTTCTACTAAAACCACATTTATTCATGTTTATGAGGATAGAGAATGACAGTCTGTTAGGTCAGAGTGGAAAAACAATTGCAAAGTCAGCGTTTTGTTTCTCAGGATGTATTTCTGAATTTTTTTTTTTAACTGAGAAAACAGTTATGTAATATAAGCCTATGTTTTACTTTCTCTCATGTCATGTATTTCTGACTAATATTTTTATGAAGTACAATTCTACTTGCTTTTGAATCCAGTCATCAGTGAGATTCTTTAAATAAAGCAAGCATGATTTCATAGCAATTTGAAATTTTATGTATAGATACATATGAAACTTGCTCTTCTGGGCTTCTTGGTGCTGAACAAGTTACTTGGAGATGCTTTATAATACTTGGATAACTTTAAAAAGTCTCAGGTATCTATTTTTGAATGTTGTTTGTATAACTGCGCCTATAAAAGCATTTGCTGGCAGTATTACTTCTCTATCACCAGTTGTAGATTGAGTAAATAAGAGACTCTCTTTTCTGTTCTTTATATCTGCCCCACCTTACTCTTTTTCAGTTGTGTGTTTTGATGCTTTTTTTCCCACTGTTGTTAATATATTGTATCAATGTCCTCTGAGATTGTTCTGTTTTTTTTTTTCCCTGGCTGGCTATATCTTTGTTTTGGTTTTAATTTTTTGTTTGGTTGGTTTTAGGTAGTGGGTCCACCTGGTACTGGAAAAACAGATGTGGCAGTCCAGATAATTTCCAATCTTTATCATAATTTCCCAGAACAACGAACTCTTATTGTTACCCACTCTAATCAGGTACAGTGTCAGTCATGTGTGAAATTTTCCTGTAATGACAGTTGAGAGAAACAACAGGTGTTGATACCAGTAGGTTTGGGATTGCAGTTGTCTCTTAACAATGAAAACTTGAGTTGGCTTGTGTGCAGTTTTGCCAGTTTCATAATGTGAAATTAACTTTTTAAATTTCAGGTTTGTAGTCCTGAGCTATTTATCAGAAGTTTTCAATCTACTGAAATTTGACTAGATCTGACATTTTCAATAAATTGAAAATGGGTGGGGTGTAGAATTTGGGAGGTATTTTGGAGAAGTGTCTGTGCAGTTCTTACAGTTGCACATTCACTGCGTGCATGCCAGATTTTTGCTATTTGGCTTTCTCAGACACTAGTTCCTCTTTGCTTCATGCTTCCAAGGGAAGGCATCTTCAGCTGAATGCTTGCTTCCCATTTGTGAGAGATGAGGTCTAGCTGCTAATTCTCAAGCATATATAAAATAGAATCATAGTGATAAAAGTCTTAAAGATTCTTACTCTAAGTCTGCATCTTATTTGGAAACCAGGGTCATCTATTTCCTGGTCTCCCTAATTAGCCTACCCTATCTCAGTTATGAGCTATTTTAACTGAACATGCCTCTCTGAAAACATTTCACCTTTTTCCATCAAAGCAAGATCAGGGACTTACACGGTTGATCAAGGAATGGTGGATGAGGCCTCATTTTGGTGAGGAGTTACAACCCGGAACATTATAGGCCAGTCTACAGTGGGGTGTGGGAGAGTAACAGGTAGTGGAGTTGAAGGAAAGGTTGAGAGCATGTCCATTGAGGAGAAAAGAAAAGAAATAATTTCAGGCAGGTAGAAGACTTCTTACCAGACAAGACTTAAATGAGAAGATGAATTTGAAATTGTGTTTCAGGAGATAACCTGTATCTCAGCAGTGTTCTTTGCATGATGCTATAATTTAACTTGTTTGCATGACTTCCAGCTGACTCAAAGCATAAGTGGAGCATGGTCATTTTTATTCTTAGTTTCATGATGCAGTGCTTATAAACTTACTCCTTTGAAATACACTAAATTGGACAGTTGATATTAAGCAGTTTAGAGAATTGAAGAGTTTAAGGGAGGAGACATAGCACACCTTGAAGGTTAGTTCAGCAAAAGTTTATTCCATCTATATGGAATAGAGTCACAGCACCTACCAGTCAGTACCAGATCATGCTTTTCTAATGCACAGTGAAAGTTGAATGTTTTTAAGTCATATAACAGTGTTTGCAAAGTGTGCTTCTTGAGACAGTTTTATAAACTGACAGCTTTATCAACTGAATTAACTAGGTGATATAATCAAATTTCTAAATTGTTTTAGAATTCTAAAATCAAATTTTAATTGCTATATAAAGTATGCAAATACAAGAGTTATAGTAGACTACTGTCCCTATTTTCAAGGTTAAAAGCTCAAGTTTCAGTATTAACTTCATGTTTGCTTTGGCTTCCATTTATAACAAAATAGGCAAAATTTTCAAGCTGGCTTAACAGTAATTGTTCAGTTTTCCCCTGCAAGAGGCACTGAACTTCTGAAAACTACCTTTTCTCCCATTCTTGTCAATCTTTAGGCCTTGAACCAGCTGTTTGAAAAAATCATGGCTCTCGACATTGATGAGCGTCACCTTCTGCGTCTGGGTCATGGGGAAGAGGAATTAGAGACAGAGAAAGATTTCAGCAGGTGAGGAAGTAGATGCTAATGATAAACTCACTTGCATAGACATTATAGGAAGATGTAGGTGTTGGATCCCTTCTACCTCCCTTGTAAATGAACAGGGAGCTGTGCTTGACCAGTTTTATCTTTCTCTCGTTATTCACTCCCAGTAACACAGAGTGTGCTTGTTTTCAATATTGGGGTTAATTAATCTTGGTTCTTATTCAGTGGAGAAACAAAGGCAGAATCAGGCAGATGATTATTCACAAGCTCAGCTGCGTGAATGAAAGTAGTTCATTATATTCTGGGACCATATACACTTCATAGAATTTTTCTGTTTTTTGAGAGAAAGTCGAATAATAAAGCTAGGTTTTTGCACTTAGAATTTTTTTTGTACAAATACAATATCACTTCTGCTGGCATAGTGGATATTTCATTAATAAATACAAACATGAAATTAAACTTTCTGCTTTTAATTCTTCAGAATATTGCTTAACTACAAAGTTGCTTTTTTCATAGCTAAATAACACATTTTGAAGAATACATAAAGCTGTCAACTTTCTATCAGTACAAGGACTTAAGAACCTGTTCTTGTAAATATTTTTGTATTTGTTATGTGTTAGTTCAGTTGACATTAGCAGGATTACACACATTCATAAATGTAAGCAGGGGTGTAATGGTTGTGCACTGGAAATAACTGTCCAGTACTGGATTGTTATAGCAATGCTTTGACTTCAGAAGCTGTAGTAAAAATTAGATATAGTCATTAGAAGCTACCCACATACTTATAGCTGAGCTTCATTTAGCAAAATAAATACCATGTGATTTCTTCCGGTTTTTTAATTTGAATGCTTTGACCTAGTAAAATTATTTCAGAAATTTGATGGCCAAAATCTTAGTGAAATGATGCCATGTTTATTAATATCCTCAGTTTACAGTAGTCCTTGAACAGTAGCGCTCATCATTAAAATTATTTTTCTCTGAGACACCCTATGTTGTCTACTTCATTCTTTTTAAAGGTTAACTCCAAACCTACAGGACATTACTGCAAGTCCTATGGGTTCTCGCAGTTTGAGAGGAAGGAAAGAATAAGGGCTGAGGAATATATTTGAAGGTCAGCGGCACTACTGTGAGAAGTTGATTTCCCATTTGCCTTTTGTCTGGTTTTAGGTTGCTTGAGCTCGTGGTTTTTCTCTGTCAGGCTGCTTTAGTGGGCACAATACTGCTGAAGGAATTTCTGCTGCTTGCAAGCTTAGTGTTCCTTTTTTTTGCTCCCTCTGCAAGCACAGCAAAGCGAGGCAGGGGGTATAAGAACATAAGGTGGAGAGGAACTGATGAAACTGGTACTGTCACTTAAACACAAAGGGAATCACAGCTAAAGAAAATTTTTGTAGCTATGAACGAATACATAAAAGAGGACATATTACTTGAATTGTGAGAACTAAGAGGATATTTGAAGTGTTGAGGGGGAAAAGAAAAAACACTGTTTGCAGTCCCTTGTAATTATAATGGATTAGTTTTGTTGAAGAAGAAGAAAACTAGTATTCCAAGGATCTTGACTGTAATGCTTCCTGAGGGACTTGTTTTGTCCAGTTGTGAACAATATCATATTCAGTTGTGTCCTACTAAATTCAAATTTCCAGCTGTAACTACTCTTTCCCTTCTAAAGACAATAGCACCCATTGTGGTTACCAGGAATCGTTGGGTTTTTTCTGTGCAGAAAGCATATTTTATGAATAGGAAGTTTAATAAGAACTTGAAAGTTAGCCTTTATTAACACTTGAGCTTTTAACTACATGTTTTTTTAAAAGAAAGTGTCCTGTTCCTCTCAATTCTTTAATTCCACCCGTTTATAACAATTTTTAATTTGTTTTCTTTTTTAGAAAATAGGATTCATTTATTTTTGTTAGGTTTTGTTGTTGCTGTTTTCTTGTACTTCTGGGACAGAGGAGTGCATGGAATAAGGAAATTGATTTATCAAGGGAAAAAATTGGGCTTGAATTGTGTAAGAGGAGATGGAATGGAAGGAGTAGGTTACAAACTAACCATAAAAGCCATAAAAATTATTCCACAGGCAGCTAGGAGTACAGGACCTACTATGTGTAGATGCAGACCCGTGTGTTATGGTGGGCTAAGCTTTATTGCAAGACATTTTTTATATTGCCAAAAAAGTCAGCCTTACCATATGGATACCTTGGGTATAGGTTCTCTCTATGATGGTCCATAGAGTCGAATAACTTGTTTGTGTTTGTGTAACATGTAGCACACCATAATTCCTAGCCACTACATTGGAAGGAATGTTTTTCTGCTTTTGTTGAGGTGAAACAATAAAAGGAGCTTTTTCTACGGTAATGCCTCCTGCATGGCTTGCAAATTAATAGGAGTCAACTGACAGGAATAGTCAGCATGTAGCAAATTCTTGGTTTTTGGAACCAGGTAGCAGTTGTGGGGTTTTTTCTTGGAGGTTTGATATTTCTGTGATCTATTTCTGTGATACTTAAATAAAGCAGTTTTGAATTAAATACATGTAAATTGAAATTATGTTATATTGAATCCATTTTGTAGGTATGGAAGAGTTAATTATGTGCTGGCTCGAAGACTTGAACTTCTACGAGAAGTTGGGCGATTGCAAGAGAGTCTTGGAGTCCCAGGAGACGTTTCTTACACTTGTGAAACAGCTGGCCACTTTTTCTTATACCAAGTAAGGACTGAATTACTTCTATGGAGACTGTATGACCTCAGTATGTTATGAAACACTTTGTAAACATTGGAGTGGATTTTTCAGAATTGAGTCTAAAAAAAACCCGCATTTTTTTTGGTGGTTCAAAATACAGTAACAGCAAAAGCTGTAACTGCAACATTACTTACTTGTATTGCTGTTGTTTTAAATCCTGCCTGATTACTCCACTAATTGAAGACTAGCATTGCTGTTCCTCATGACTACTGACGAAGATTCTAACCTGAAGTTTCTCCTTCAGACAGGAAAATCTGTGGGCTGCTTTACATTTCGGACAAGCATTAGAGCAGCTACTTAATGGTCCTGCTAAAATGCTAAAAAGCTTTTATAATGTTTTATAATGCCAGCATGAAATCAGATGCTTAATACACAAAATAATAATTTTCTATATACTGTGTATCCCTCATTTCCTTGCCATATTTTTCAGTGACATGGTCTACATTAGCAATCAATGTGGCTTAAGCAGGCTTGTAGAGTGATACCTGGGATCAAATACATACATACAAACACTGTATATGTTTTTACAGAAGTTACTCAGGGCTAGCTGTAGTGTGGCCCTAAACATTAAATGGACATTGTGTGGAGAGTGCTAGGAGCACTGCTTTGATTTCCTCCTAAAGGACGCCCACTTACTATTTAAACCAAAGTACTGTAAGTAGAGGTAATCAAGATATTTGCTTCTGTATTTGGTTTATACGGCAAGGTTTCGGTAGTGAGGGGCTGCAGGGCTGACCTCTGAGGAGAACCTGGAAAGAAAGAGGGGGGTGGAGAAGAGAGGTGGTGTTGGTTTTTTCTTTCTTACCATCATAGTCTATTTTCAATCAGCAACAAATTAATTTTCCCCAAGTCAAGTCTGTTTTGCTTCTGATGGTACTTGCTAAGATATCTCCCTGTCTTTATCTCAGGCTTCCCCATCTTATTTTCTCCCCATGTCCTGTTGAGGAGGGAGAGTGAGAGATGCAGGGTGGGAGTCTGGCAGCCAGCCAAAGCCAATCCACCACAGCTTCAAAAATGTCCTGATACAAGATAAAATACTAATTTAGACTTATATCTTGTTTTTGTGACTTTTTTTTTTAATACTATGTGCGTGAGACTACTCCTTGCCAAGGGTTTTATTGTATAAAAACATGTCAGTGTGACACTTATTTGCCATAGGTGATGTCTCGTTGGGAGGAGTATATCAGCAAAGTGAAAGTTAAAGGTGGAAAATTGCCAGATGTAACGGATGTCTCCAGTTTGTTTCCTTTTCACCAGTATTTTGCAAATGCTCCTCAACCAATTTTCAAAGGCAAATTGTATGAAGAAGATATGGAAATAGCTGAAGGATGTTTCAGACATGTTAAGAAAATATTCACTCAGCTTGAGGTAAGACATGTAACTACTCAAGGTAAGTGGATCTGGCTAATCCAATAAAAAACTTTACACAGTTCAAAAATTCTCCTTTGTCCTACATCCTAAAAGGAGTATATGCCTTTAGGCTTCTTTAGCTTCCAAGGCATTCAGGTGAGAGTTTCCACCTTTGAGTAATGTAGGCATCTTTCACAATAGGGACAAGGGTCTAATCTGGTTTATTTGGGTTTTTAGGAAGCCACCATTCTGCATATTCGTTTTTCACTGATTAGGTTACTGGGGTTGGTGCACCTGTTGCTGCTTCTCTGATCCTCACAGGATCTTTTTATTGACAGTGAATTGCCTTTAATCAGATAGCCGAGAAGTAACTTCTTAGACTGTCTTCTATTTTTCCCAGAATTGCTTGAGAGGCTTCTAAAAGTCAGGGTAAAGATGCTCTGGTTATAATTTTGGTCATATTAACTGTACTGATCTTTCTAGTACTGAATTTGATGGGATGCTATGATGCAGTAAAGTAGGAAACAAGGAAATACAGCAGAACAAAATTTTGGGAGATTCTGAGAGGGTTCCTCAGAATTAATTGAATAATAATTGTCTGCAAATTTATATGTTGCACACAGGTTGCAGAATTCTTTGATGTGTTTTTAAGATAGGTTTTTGAAATACTGTTGTTTCCAGGATTAGCATTAAAAAAATTATTCAGATAGGATTGTTAACAGTACATACCTTCGTAACTTTATTGTTATGTCTTAAATACAAGAATGCAGCCAGATAGTTTGAGTGAGATAAGCAGTAATTTTTTTGTATTCTAACTAACAATGTTTTCTTTTCTCCTCCATAGGAATTCAGAGCATTTGAACTTCTCCGCAGTGGCCTGGATAGATCCAAATACCTGTTGGTGAAAGAAGCCAAAATCATTGCCATGACTTGTACCCATGCCGCTCTGAAGCGACATGACCTGGTTGAATTAGGTTTCAAAGTAATGATTATGCTGATGTTACTACACTAATTGTTTTTTTCAATTTGGCTTTCCCCTGCACCCTCCTTGCATAAACCTTTTTATCTATCCTAAATCTAGGCAACTAGATTATTTTGAGTTGCCTTTTTTTACAAGTATGTTTCAGTTTCTAATTCTGCTGAGGAAAAAACTTCTGTAAGATGATTTATTGTATATACAAAAACACTTAATACTGCATGTCTATTAAAAAAAACTAGTTTTGCCGTATTAGATTATGAACAGCAATGATATGCTTGAGTAATAAAATAAAGGCAGAATTGGGGAAAAAAGCCATGCCCTTTATAAATTTGGTTACCTAAAATATTATTACTTTGAGGAAGAAGAACTATGATGCAATGCTCTTTTCACTCTGCAGTGTTAACCATAGGTCTTAATTTAGTACAGACTTTTATCTGACAAAACGGAAACAATCCCACCACCAGTAATTTATTTCAGTATTATTTTTCTCTGATAATGCACTATATTGGATCACAAAAGTGTTCCTTTTCTGCTTCGGTGCAATGATACCAGATCAATTTGCTTCACTGCAGAAAGCTTTTCTCTTGTGGATGGGCTGTGGCACATGGGAAGCATGTCATCTAGTTCAGTCATGGAGTCCTTCTAAGCCCTGATTGTGGTACAGTTTGCTCTGCCATTGATGTGGTAGCATTTCGCCCTCTGACACTGATTTTTGGTAATCCTGATATTTCTCCTATAAGGTAAAATCCTGCTGTAACTGTCCAAGCCTTCAAAAATTGAATGAGTAATTGATGCTTTCTTTTGGTAGGCTGAATAAAAGCCTTAATTTGTATTAGTTGTGTAAATGTAATCTCTTTTTCTTTCTCAGTATGACAACATCCTAATGGAAGAGTCTGCTCAGATTCTGGAGATAGAAACCTTTATACCACTCCTGTTGCAGGTTAGACATGAATTACAAAACATATTACAAAAAATAATAAACTAAAGTCTGTGTTCTTGAACAATACAGAATACTAAAAGCGAAGTATCTTGTGCAGAAAGTAAACTAGAACCAATATTTGCCATTTGAGTGGACCAGAGGAACTTTGACATTGTTCTACCTTAGTTGTTTGTACTTGTTTTTTAATATTAAGCTAACAGGTTCTAAATATGTTGCTTTTATTGACTACATAGTAGGATTAGCAGGCTTTCATTTTGAAAATAAGAAGATGAAGATATTTATGTAAACTAGGTCTTGGCTTTGTTACTTTTATGCTTTCTTACTTAATACTGATTATTGCTAATTTTAAAAATCGTTAAAATTATTACTTCATATTAAATAGTGGTTTTGTTTCCTAAGAACACAAAGCTTTCATAATTACTGCTCTGTGTCATCCTGTCTGCTTGTCATGACAGAGAGATACCAAGCACCTACAACTTTCAGGAAAACCGGAGCCAAGTAGAGAGGAGACATTCTAGTTATGTTATAACTCCACAGAAAGAAAAGAAATGGTTACTGGTTCTACTTCTACTTTTGCCCAGTAATTATGCACCTTTGTCTAGCTGATTGGTAAATATTTAGCTGTTTGTACTGTGCTTAGCAAAACAACAATTGGTGGATAAAGGAGAGCAGATGAGATGTAGTTGAATGGAAGTTTTGCAGGTGGAAAGGTTCTGCTAAGGCAGGGAAGGAAAGGAGGAGACTGAAGGTGATGTGGCACAGGGTATATTTATAGCACAGTCTTTAGGAAGCCAGGTAGCAGTAGCCCCATAACGTAAAGGCCTGTTGCAGTAGAGGGCCAGCACTGCTACTTTTAACGCCGAGTATCTTTCCCTAAAAACATTCACTCTGATCATTCTAAACTCAATGCATTCACTCACTGTCTTGAAATTTTTTGTCCCCCTAATGAAGATTATCTGGGGTTACTTTTAGCAACCTGAGCTTGAGAGGCATCACTTTCCTCTTCTAAGAGCTAGAGGATTTCATAGATAAGGAAAATGTGCTTCTCGCACATCTATGACTCTGTTATCTCTGTAATCTCAGATTATCACGAGATAAAATTTCACCTCTGAAAGTGAAGTATGGGCTCCTTCAGGAACTCTATGACAACTCTTTAGCCGCATACCAGAAGCTGATGTGTGGGAAGTCAGTAAAACTGAAGACAGTCTGTATTGTTGGTTTGATTCTTACTCTACGGGCTTTCTGACAAACAGTCTGTTTGCTTATATTCTAAAATTTCGTAAGTTTTGCCTTCATTTAAAAGCAATAACTAGAAAACCACATCCGATCATTTGGATTTTCATTCTAAAATAAAATGAATATTGCTTTAAAAAAAGCGTGATATGAACTCTGTTAAACAAGTGATACGTGTGTAATTGCAGCTCATAATTTCTTCACTTTGCTCTTCAACAATGGAGAGTAGAACACAATTGCAGGAAAGTAACTCAGTGTGAGCCTGCTGCACAAAAGAATGTGCATGTCCAAGTTAACTATAGTGCTGTTAAAGCCCAAGTCCAGTTCTCAATTGCTGTTTAACTCTGTAAGATTTTAAGTTTTAGGGATGTTAATGTAGATCTTTAACACCTTCTCCATGTGCTAAAGACTACTGAGTTTTGATAATACTGGGCAGGCAGACAACTAATTTACTTTCTAAACCCCAGATACTACCTGAACTCTGAACAGGGGCGAATATTTCTCCCTTTGGTTTGGGGAGCAAATCTCCATGGGGTGAGACTCCTCACAAATCATAACACAACATTGTAGTGCAGTCTTGTCTAATGAATAAATCCTGTGTGGCTTTTACCATGGTTTTCATTGATTATGAAATTATTACAATTAGTGAAATAAGCGTGTTACAGTGTTTTTTCAGATATTTGAATGAGCACTGAATAACCAGATGCATCAAGCCTGTGAGGGGAAATAAGTGCATATGAGCAGTGCAGAAGCTGAAGAGTTTTGTGTAATTAATGCAGACCTTTTCACCATAGAGCCATATTCTGGGGGATATTCCATGACCTTATTTACAAGAGCCATCCAAACAGTTCTTGAAAATTAAGGGTGTTTTTTTTTTTTTTTTAAGAGCTAGGCTTACAGAACAGTAGTACTTGATTCCTTGCACTTAAATTCAGAGTAAGAGTTTTTAAAAACAAGAGTTCTTTAGAAGGTTCTTTGAAATTGAAATTGCTGATAAGAGCAGAATGATTATTTGGAATGCTTGATCTTCTCCAAAGCAGTAACCTTTTGGGAGGGAAAAGAAGAAAAAAAAAAAATATATTTTTCCATGCCATTGAAAATAATTTCCATTCTCTTTCTTGCTAAAGCATCTTCAGGCTGGATGAGATGGACAGTCCAGAGTTCAGTTTTTCTTACCTGCTCTCTGATCCAAGAGCTCTTGCAGTTCAGGTGGCAATAAAAAGAACCTTAGGCTCTGTCTCAAATAGTGCTCCTGTGGGGAAAGGGGAATATCACAGGAGTGTGTAAGAAATAAGGGTCTGAATGCTAAAACTGGCAAGTGGAAATCTTCAGGTTTCTAATTGCTGACTGATGTTACTTGCACATCTCTTCCTTTTTTGTACCTGTGTTACAATGTTCCCTCATGAGCTCTGTCAGTATGTAACAGAGGTACACAAAGGATGATAAGGAGCTGGAAAGATACACCAAACATAGTGAAGAGCACTTAGTCTAAGACCCAGGATGAGAATTAATTAGAGGCACATCCTGGTCATGGAAGAGGCTATGTGTGAATTCCAGAGGTAAACGGGTAAAGCACATGAACTGCAGAGACTCTTGAAAGGCAGTTTCACTTTATGCCTCAGACATGTGAGCACTAAAACTGTTTCAGGTGCTTCAGGAGAGTGAATTCATATTCACTCACTCCGAATTCAAAAAATAAAGTTTAAAAGAGTCTTCTATAGTAACACTACTGTGTAAAAATGTAACTTCTATAGCTGTGGTTCTTCCTTTAGTTCTCTGGTAATATGCTACTTTTGACCTTTAAAACAGTGTAATACGATATTTATCCTGATATTTCTCTACTGATTTAATAGATAAATTTATTTTTATATTATAAATTTATTGTCGCTTTATAAAAAGCAAGACTATTTAAAATACTCTCTTTTTCTATTAGTAGATTGGAAAGAAGCTAATAGTCTTTAAAATGACTGCAGTTCAGGGTAGCTTATAACAAACATTGAAATTCAGGTCTTAGACTAAGCCAATTTGACTGTTAATGTGTTCTGAGTGCCTTGTTTGTATTGTAATAGTTATAGTTGTGTGATTGTTTAATTCTAGAATCCCCAGGATGGATTCAGTCGTTTGAAGCGGTGGATTATGATTGGTGACCATCATCAGTTGCCACCAGTCATTAAGAACATGGCTTTTCAAAAGTACTCCAACATGGAGCAGTCTCTTTTTACGCGGTTTGTTCGCGTTGGAGTGCCAACTGTGGATTTGGATGCACAAGGAAGAGCAAGAGCAAGGTGAGACAGAGAGGTGGCATGTCTGGCTTGTAGGAAAATACCAGGTTAAAAATTGGAAAGACACACATATAATTTTGGAAACTTTGTTTTTATTGTTAGGACAAGAGATTGCGAAACTGTAGTTAAGTTGTTTTGTTCCCTTTTTTTTCAGCTTAGACTAGGAGGGCAGATTTTACTTTGAAATGCAGATTTACTTTTTTTTCCATGGTTGTACTCTGCTATTGCATGAATACTTTATTGAAAGTTATTCTTAAAGGAATTTTAATAGTCTCAAGTGTCTTGTTTTGTCTTTTTTAACAGCTAGGACTTTCCTGCAGAAGCTTCTTTTTCTACACTAATATATTTAACATATTCAATGCTAAATAAAGATTTGATTTATTTAGCATTGAATAAATAATATTTGCCCTGAGGTCTGCAAAAGTGTACTTTCCTCGTAGGATTTCAGCAGAGCTTCTGCTTTGATTGGAGACAACCAGGTTGTTGGCACATGAGCATAAAGTCTTTTTTTATATTAAAGAGATACTGTCTCTCTGTAGTAAGATAACTTTTTTATCCATGTATTTGTCATTTCACTGTAGTAATTTAGAGGTCAGATGTGTTCATTGTGTAAAGTGTGTATTTGGGATGTCATGTTAAGATAAGATAAAACCAAAGAGAGAACTACTCAATGTAAAATCTTGCTACTCTTAAGCTTAGTTTTAAATCCTAACACTTATAGGAGTATAATTGAGTGAACAATATGAAGAATATTTTTTTTCCATGTTGGGAGTGGTAGAATATTATTTTCTAGTCATATCAGCAACAGTTCAGTATGATTTTTAAAATGCAAATTATATCGGAATATGAAAGTTTATTTTGCCATCTGCTATTTTGAAACATCTCAGCAAATTTCTTAGAGGTGAGAGAACAGAAGAATTCCTTCACTTTGCAAGGAATTTCTTCATCAAGGATTTTTTTTCCATATCTTCCTACACTGTTTTTTCTGGGCACAGGAAGCTTCCCCAGGAACGATACACTGCTTTATCTGGACTGGATATTGTTGTGCATTTGTGAACAAGGCATTTGGGGTATATTACTGTCCCTATAAGTACCAAAGATTATTTAGAATTGAGTAGATTTTGGTTGCTTCCCTTCAGGTCTCATGTTAATAAATGGAAATACAGAAAATCAGAAAATAAGTTTCTTTTTGCAGTAAGAAGCTTTACAACAGATAATGCAGAAAATCTTTTTTCCCTTACTACTTTCAGTAAAGAAGCATATATTCCTTAAGTTTTGTTTCCCATGAAAATTCCTATTAGATTTCTTCACAAAATTTGCACCCTTCAGCATGAAACTGATCAAGGGAGCAGGCTTAAGGTTGAGTGTGATGCGCTGAAGTGAAATCTAAATTTTCTGCCAGAGAGAACCAGAAAGATTTAAAATTAAAAAATAATATTGCTGGATAGCTTGTACAAGTATCTTTATTTATATAGGTACAAGCTATCCAGCAAAATCAACATTTTTTTACTGAAAAACTACAGAAGCGTTTATCTTGAAAGCGAGGGATTGTTTGCATCTGAACTATTTTGAATGAGTTCAAGATCCCACATGAACTATTTGGGGTTTGTTTCTGTGTGGTTTTTGAACAGTTTATGTAACCTCTACAACTGGCGTTACAAGAACCTGGGTAACCTGCCTCACGTGCAGCTTCTGCCAGAGTTCAGAACAGCCAACGCTGGGTTTTTGTACGACTTCCAGCTTATAAATGTAGAAGATTTCAATGGCGTGGGAGAGTCTGAACCCAATCCTTATTTCTATCAGGTAAGAGAAATATTACAGGTATACTTCATTTAATCTGGATATATCCTATTAAATCTGCAATAAAGACTAACAAAATATAGTAAACTGGTGTTTAATTCATGTTCTTAGATGACCGAGTCATGCATATGCATGATTTTTTCCTCCTTTTAATGAGTTTTGAACATTGAAAATGATAACGTGTTGTGCTTTTTGCTCAAAGTGAATGATTTGCCTTGGTACCTATGTTTTCTCAGTGTTACAGGAGGGGTGAGATTTAGTGTATAATTCATTACAAAATGTTGCTTTGCTCTATGGCAAACCGAAGTCCCTTGTAACTCAACTGTACTGCCATGATACTGAAATAAACAGTAAACAAACATTTCCCCTTTACATGAAGGATCAAAGTTTTCTTTGTGGCACATGTTCGAGTTTAAAGAGTCACTGTATTGATTTGATCTACATGTAATAATGCTAAAAAGTCCATTCATAAAAGAATGAAGCAGTACTGAAAAAAAAAAACAACACAAGAGGCAGAGAGATATTGAAGCGGAAGTAAATTTCCAAAAATACCTTGGAATTTCTTAACTAAATTTCAAATTAAGCCATTAAGAACCCTCCATCTATTTCTCTTAAATGTAGAAAAACCTTTTACACTTGTAATGAGATGCTTATATTTTTAGTCCTCCTATTTTTCCGGTTTTAAAAACAGTGATGAAACAAACTCTGCCTAAATCACCCATTTGGGTTTGCACCAGCTGGGCCTGTGTTCAAGTTAATGAGTTTAATTAAAACATGGAATTAGCACCTTATATTTTGACTAATATTAAGGAAACCATCAATATACTTCAAGATTATAATCTTCATGGTCATTTTTTCTCTGTGAAGATCAAGATTTATGTTAATCTGTTGTTTTTTAAAAGATATCAAAGGTATTCATAGATTTTTGCATGTATTCCTCTCTTTTTTAATACAAACTATTAAAAACAGGGTACTGTTAGTGAAGAAAGCAATGGTGAGTCATAAATCACTTGATCTCAATTCTAGATTGAGGACAGAGTTGTTTGGAGGGAGAGAGTTTCTTTTGATTTTGTTTATTTTAAGCTGCAACATTGTAATGAAAAGTAGTAAAAAGTTGTTCCATGGAACAGGAACAGCTGAAATTAGTGTCTTAAAAATGGAATTCTAATAATTGAGAATCTGAGCCCTGCTGTAGACCACTCCTGGCCAAAGAAGGTGGTGAGAAGGGCACAGGACACCTTTATCATTCCAACAGTGCCTCTGTGAGCAAACTTTTCTCATACTTCCTACCTCTTTTTTTTTTTGTGTGTATGTGTGTGTGACCTTGAGGATTGAGAGATAGTAGCAGAGTATGTTGGTGGCATTGCATGGTTTTTCATGAGATAACAGATTGCTGCCATGTATTACTTCTCTCTGTGAGTTTGGGCATGTCTTTCGGGACTTAAAGGGGATTAACATTTGTAGAATAGCTTTATGCCCACAGGTGTGGGTGCCTAGCAACTGCATTTTCCAAGTAATGCAGAACTCGCTTAAGAAAAAATAAATGAGGCTGCTATGTCCAGCCTAGTCAAATATATGCTAAGTGGGGATAAGATTCCCAGTATAAATAGAGCAGGAATAAATGTCAGCAATTGAGAAGAAGTTTTTAGCCTGAGAGATGATTTTTATTGACAGAAAATGGATATAAGTAGGCTATGAGTAACTTTGGTCTGGAGATGGGACAAAACTTGCTATAGCCAGGAGAGTAATTCTTTGGGACAGACATTCTTTACTGTAAGTAATGGTACAGAAAAAAAGTTATGAAATACAAAATAGTAGCTGGTCATTTGAAATTGAATAGGTATGGTTTGCAGGAGAAATAACTGGATTTTATAATCTGGATGTTTGTCTCCTATTTGATAGTTGAAAGGAGTTTAATTTTTCTAGTTCAGTTAGTTCTTACATTCAGCCTACTAGAGACTGACTCATGCCAACTTTTTTGCATGTTACTTGGAACCATGTTATATTGGTGCTAAGTTTTTTTAAACACTGGTATTTACATACAAGTATCTGTAGATTATCAACTTCTAATACTTTTTAACAAATAATTCCACAGTTTTACATAAGAGATTGTGGGGTTTTTTGACATGATCTTTAAGAAAGGAAAAATTGAATATTGTATTGGTTAAGTTCTGTAAAAATATAGCTAAGGTGGCGGTTCCCTTGAGCAGACAGCTATAGGCATATAAATGCATTTTGATACAGATTTGTAAATATTTAATAGTCTATAAATAGAATTTAAATGTTTTAACGTTTAATCATTATTATATTTAAGGACCATTAAATATTTAGAATTCAATAAAACTCAGCTTCTGAGTAAGTGTTGGGAAGTGTCAATCAGTGACTAACAATAATATTGATGTAGATATTTTCAGCAGCTCTCTGAAGAGGAATCAGAATAAAGTTATTAAACCTGCTTGCGGTTCTTTTATTCTTTCAGAATGACTTTTATTAAGTGAACAAAGAAAGACATGTAGACACATTTCTTTCAGCACTGAGATTTTTGTCTAAACGCATGATAATATCAGAGGTGTTATTCTTTCCAGCCTTACAAATTGAGGGTAACCCCTTGTTCTTTGGTTTTTTTCTTTTTCTCTCCTCTTTTAAACATAAGAATCTTGGTGAAGCAGAGTACGTTGTGGCAGTCTTCATGTATATGTGCCTGCTTGGTTATCCTGCAGACAAGATAAGTATCCTGACAACATACAATGGGCAGAAACACCTGATCCGTGATGTCATCAATCAGCGGTGTGGAAATAATCCACTGATTGGACGGCCAAACAAGGTGACTTTGAAAATACATCAGTCATTGGAGTGGTTCCGGTTTATTTGGTTTCCATTTGTCAAATTATAGAACAGGCTGATTTAATAGCTTCGCAGCTTTCTGCACAAGGGCTTCCTGGTTAACTACATATTTATTAACCTACGTTCTATGGAGTTTCATAGAGTAGTGCCCTTGTTTCTGCCTGTTTGTAATTTGACATACAAACAAAGTGAAGTCGGTGAAGCTGGAAAGGTTACAGACTACATGGGACAGAATAACTTCTTCATGTATTTTGTCCTCAAAAAAACCTCCACAAACAAACAAAACCCCCCAATTTCCCCCTGCCCCCCCCCACCTTTAGGGAGATCCAGCCAGAGTTGAATTGTTTTGATTAAGCGTATGATGGTGAATCTGATGAAACAAAAACCGTAGTTATTAAAGTCTGGTGCTAGTTCTGCAGGTTAAAACTCTGTATTATAAAACTGATGGCTTTCCACAGTCTTTTGGTATTATCACCTCACTGTTAGCTGTCTGAATTGAATGAAAATGAAAATGTAAAAGAAAAAATATACAGTCAGAGAGAAGCTTCTCTCAGTATCTCCCAAAGAGAACAGGCTGATTTTTTGTTAGAGGCTAACTAAAACAGTTAAAGCATTTTCTTTTCTCTCCCCATTTACTGAAATCTAAGTTCAAACTTGATGTTAAAATTTTGGTGTCACATTTTAATTGAAATGGCAAAGATGAACCTGTGGAAGTTTTTTTTCTTGGTTTTTGATTCTCTAGGTAACAACTGTGGACAGATTTCAAGGTCAACAAAATGATTATATTCTCCTTTCACTAGTGCGTACCAAAGCTGTAGGCCACCTTAGGTATGTAATACACAAATACTCTTGTAGTGTCATTGAACTACATGTTTTCTGTATCAGAAAGATGTTTCTAGTTATATTAGAACATTATACAAAAGTGTTCAATTATTTGAGTATGTAGTAGAAATTAAGTTTAATGCTATGTATTAAATGAAGTTCAGACATACTTCCTTTTATAACTGTCAGGTACCCTCTTCACAATCAGTTTATCATTTTGTAATGGCTTTTATGCTATAATTAGTTTATATTATGCCATATAGGCTGAACTTGGTTTCATCCTAGTAGAACAATAGAAATGCGATGCTTGTTGAACAAATGCAGGCTTAAATTTTCTTATAGATTCTTTCCTGTAAGTGAGCTTTTCATTTGATTTGTATCAAAGTGTTTGATTGCTCCATAAGTTGTATTATAATGTGTAGTTTAAAATGTTTGTATTTCAGTTTTGGGGTGGGATGGAGGAAGACTTGTCTAATCAGCAGTAGTTAGATTAGTTATCAAACTCATGTTTACTCATTTAGGGATACAGAAATGCTATTGTGATCTGTTCTTAATGTAAAGCTTTACCTGTAAAGCCTAGGATAGCGTGAGTTTAGTAACGAATGATTTTTCTTCTTATTATCGTTACAGTGCACTGTCTTTGATATAATGCTTCTAGGATTTGGTACATTGAAACAGTATGTGGGGAAAAAAACCTAAAGATAAAATATTTTAACAGATGATTTTTATATTTCCTTTAATTAAGACTTCTGTATGCTTCTACTTATTTTTACTGCAATTGTCATCAGTGAAAAAGAACATGATTGATTTGGTTTGTCTTCTGAAGGGATGTCCGACGATTAGTTGTTGCCATGTCAAGAGCCAGGCTCGGGCTTTATATCTTTGCAAGGGTGTCGCTGTTTCAGAACTGCTTTGAGCTAACTCCAGCATTCAGCCAACTCACAGCTCGACCGCTTCACCTCCATATCATTCCCACAGAATGTTTTCCAACAGCCAGACAGGTAGGAACAGCTGCTCTGAGTTTTGCTATCTGTAATGGGGGTGTGTGACTTGCCCACTTTTAGAGTGGGCTGTAAGAGGTGGGACTGTCTTCTCTGCTAAACCAGTGCCTCTTGGCACTAGACATAACTTTTATGTTAATTATGTCCCTAGGCTTAACTTTTATAATGATACATACTGGTTGACTTTTCCACAAAATTTAGTTATCAATGTAACAGTTTGTCTGCGCTTTTTTGTAAGTTTTACCTGAGCGTTTCAATATTTCTCTTTTGTGATAAACAGGTAGATTTTTAGCACGTTACATATTTTTCGTCTTGTTATGAAACAAAATAATGTTCTCTCTCAAAAAAAATAGCCACACAAAGCTAATTGCTTTTCATTAAAAGAGGCAAAATTACATTTGACTAATTCAGGAGGTTATCCTGAATTAACTTTTCCTTAAAAAAAAAAAAAGTTGGACCTAGAATCATAAAAGAGTTTTGTTGCTGAGCTAGGTTCATAAATACGAAAAAGTAATTTGTAATACTGCACGAGATCTTTAGGGAAACGTTTGTATTAAGCATCTAAGCACAGTAGAATGCTAAATGAAGAAATAGAGCAACATACCTGTCCTAAGGCTTTGAAAAGGTGTGCCTACATGAAGCCAAAATTGAATGACAGATCTTTCGCTCGTCTTAAGTGCTGTTCACAAGCTTGGAAGGGGGCCCTTCAGTTGAACCTTTCAGGTCCGCTCTTCAACAAAGAATGCAATGTTGCATGGTCAGTGAGTGTGAGCAAGAAGGAGCTGGAGTGTGGTGGGCAAGTAGGCCAAGTCGTAATCTGAGTGTAAACTACTTGTGCCTTTGATACGCTAAATAACTTCAGTCCAAAATGTACTTTATGGACTAAGCATCAGAACCCAGCCTTTCCTTTTGAAATGTCTTCTTCAGGCTGCAGTATCACAATTAATCCAGTTCCCCAAAGCGTAAGACTTACACCTTCTATCTTTCCAAAGAATTCAGGTATATTTTTCTTTAAGAAGTATTTTTTATTTTTGGGGGGTTTATGTTGTCTAATATCTATAACCTTTTGAATAATGCTTGTGTTGGTTTGCTTGCTGAATGTCTACATTTTTTCCCTTTCCTTAGAATGGAGAAAGACCATCTCACCAAATACATGTTATTAAGAACATGCCTCAAATGGCTAACTTTGTGTACAATATGTATATGCACATGATACAGAGTACACACCACTATCAACAGGTAAGGACCTTCTAACTTTTGGAAGGTGTGCATTTAAAATAGAATTTATTTTTAGTAAGTGACATGACATGCTGTTGAAGTTTGAGACTGTTCCTGTTAATGTTTAAAATTCAAGAATGTTTTATGACTGGCAGCGAGAATATTAAGGTCTTTAAAACCTTTCAGTAACAAGAGCTGTATCTTTTAGTAATTTAAGGCCCTAAAACCAGCAGTAATTGAAGCCAAGCGCTAGACATGGCTCTGTCTGAGCCCAGAAATTCCTCATTAATACTAAAGAACTAGCCTGTCCAGTATTTATGTGAAGTAAATGTGTGTGCTATGTTTCAGGTAAGTGCAGCTAGTGGTCACCACAGGACAAG